>ML379407.1:383-22808 GCA_005239525.1 Nicotiana knightiana
ATATATATATATATATATATATATATATTTTTTCTTCTATTTAAACATAGGAACAAATCTTATATTCTAAGAATGTGAATATTTTTGTTGTTTTTAATTTTCTTAAATAGAACCTATCAAGAGTAAGATAAAATTTAAAATATTAAGATTAGATCTAACATTAATATTTACAGCAAAATAGTATAGAATTTGGGTGTGGTCAAAAAATAGTTGTTCACAGGTAGCCGCAGGTGCGACGCCACAGGTGCGAAGGTCCATGCGCAGGTGCGAAAGGAGGCTAGGCAGGAGGAGTTTTGGGTAGGCAATTGTGGTCTGATTGTGGCGTTTTTGGTATGTATAATCGTGGTAGGACGAGGTTTCTAGTGATGTAAATTTTATCGAATTCCGAGACGTGGGCCCTGGGCTCGGGTTTGGCCGAATTTCGAGATTTTTGTATAAATTGATAGTTTTCGATTGGGTTGGGTTCCTTTAGTATATATTAATGATGTTAAACTGATTTTGGTTAGATTCGGAGCAATCGGGAGCCAAATTGAGGGGCAAGAGCATAGCGGACTAGTATTGTGACCCGGTAGAGGTAAGTAATGGTTATAAATATTGTCCTGAGGGTATGAAACTCCGGACTTCATATTTCTCACTATTTTTAGAATGGCGCACATTTCGGATGACGAGTATGTAGCGCGCACTGATTTTTGGATTGGACTTGTTCCTCTCGGCGGCAACTATTGAGTTGCGTATTTTACTATAAATCATATGTTAAAATTGTGTTCTAAAGATTATTGCAATATTTGGGCTATAAGCCATGTTTGGGGCCTCGTGCCGACTTGTTTAAACCCCTTGGGGGCTTTTATATTTGGGCTATAATTTACACTACTTTGAGATTTAAAAATGATGTTTTGGGTCGAGTACCCCGTTTTATGATTCGCCCGAGGGGCTTTTGAGAGATTTTAACTGAGTGAGGTCGAGGACCTGATTGTGAGGATATGATACGCCACGAGGTGGCTTGATATTAGCACTTGGGCTGAAGGAGCCCCTGTGGAGTCTGTACACACCCCCAGTGAGCGCAGGTACCTACTGAGTGCTGAGTGCTGAGTGCCGAGTGATGAGTGATTGGGAGGCATGAGTGATCGTGAGATTGCCCGAGGGGATGATACTGAGTGGTTGTGAGGTGCTGATTGATGTTCTGCCCGAGGGGCGATTTATGATTCATGTTTTTTCCCGAGGGGCTACTTATGATTTATTTCATTTTCATACTAAATCTTTCGGTCTGAAATTGTTGAAAATATACATTTTTCAAAGGATTTTTCTGAAGTTGGTTTTAAGGCATGATGATTTCATATATCTATGTATATATTGTTGGAAAGAAAGGATGTGCATATTGTGAATTGATGATATTGAATTTTACGTGTTTTCTTGCTGCTTAGACTTGATTTATTTTCATTACTACTGAGTTGGCGTACTCACATTACTCCATGCACCCCTGTGTGTAGATTCAGGTGCAGATACCGAGCATTATCTATCTATTCCGTGCAGAGCCGGAGTGCGGGATATAGAGGTAGTTGTTCAGCGTCCGCAGCATCTCTGTTTTCCCTTCTTTGTTGTATCTAGCTATTTATTTGGAGGTTTTGTATTATAATAGTATACCCTTTTTGGCATATTTCTCTTAGATGCTCATAACATGTTGGCTCCGGGTTTTGGGGTTGGTTGGATTGTTTAACTGTTTATTGTCCTAATGTATTTAGTAAATTCTATATACTTTATGAAATTCTTGAAATTGGTTGGGATTTTTGAAAGAAATCGTAAATATGTGATTATTGGCCAGCCTAGTTCACGATAGACGCCATCATGGTCGGTTTAGGATTGGGGTCGTGATAGATGGGGGTTGGGGAAGGGAGCGTCTAGGGGAGGTAGACAAAAAAGGAGGGGTCGGGTAAGGTGAGAGAGTGAGAGAGAGAGAGAGAAAGAGAGAAAGAGACGTACCTTTTTCCGGCGAGTACCGGCGGTTGGCGACAGGGGGAGCTGGGTGCCAGAATGGAAGAAGAAGAGAGAAGAAAGAAATAATGGGGGTGGGGGTTTTGTTTTAAAAGGAATTTTCTACCGAGTTGCTCGCAATATTAGCGACTATTTCGGTCACAAACTTAGAAAAAGAAAAATTGACTAATTTTTTAAGTAAATTGTGTTTGTTTCGGTCACAAATGATCAAATCAGAAAAGTTTGATTTTTATTTTTGACCGTCTCTGTCGAAAATTTAAAAAATAACTAACTAATTTTTTAAAAACCTTGTGTCAATTTCGGTCGCAAATGGTCAAACTACAAAAGTTTGAATTTTTGTTTCTGACTAAATCGGACGGAATTTATTTTTCCGAATTTTTGCGTCAAACGTTGCTACCAATATTATTGGAAACATAGTCAAAGAATTTTTAAAAATACAATAAATATTATTTTTGAAATTTCCAACCGAAACAGTCGAAAATTTCCAATTACTTTTTCCGATCAGAAATTTTCGTTCGCAAATCTACCATGTTTTAGTAGTGATATTTCCTCAAGATCCGTGGTAAGCCTACCACAAAATCCATAGTGATGCTCTCCCACTTCCACTCTGTTATTTGTAATCTCTGAGTTAATCTACCCGGTTTTTGATGCTCATACTTCACATGTTGACAATTCAAACATCGAGACACATAAGCAATAATATATTTCTTCATTCTTCGCCACAGTGTTGTTTCAAGTCATGGTGCATATTCATGATACCTTGGTTAATGGAATAGCTCGAACTGTGAGCCTGCTCAAGGATCAACTCTCTCAATCGATCAACTTTTGGAACACAAATCCAATCTTGAAGCCGCATAACATCATTATCACCAATCAAAACCTCCTTAGCACCACCCCGTTTTAACGTATATTTTAACATCAACAAGTGAGGATCATCAACCTGGCGAGCCTTGATATGCTCCAATAATGATGATTGTGCCACAACAAGAGCAAGAACTTGTCTAGGCTACGAAACATCCAATCTCACAAATCTATTGGCCAATTCCTGAACATCCATAGCTAGTGGCCTCTCCAGTACCGATAAATATGCAAAACAGGCCCATTAACTCACTTGATATCATAGCACTAGGTTTCCTAGGTCTCACAAGTCATGATCAATCTTAGTAGAGTTTGGAGTATCGATACAGATACATCTGTACTTATCTTCCAAAGGCTATAGGGCTTTAGAAAATTTCACTTTTTTCTTTCTCTATCGTGCGATTTATTGTATTCTTGAGTTTGAATTATTCAATTCTTGTTCTCTAATATATGAGGACACGTACGAAATCCACAGCTGATTAGGAGTCGGAGACCCAAGTTACAGCCACTACCAAGGGTAGGGGCTAGGGCCGAGGTAGGGACAAAGGCAAGGAAAGATCAGCCTAGAGCACGTGCAACAGCACCCATTGCAGAGCCTCAAATCGATCAGGAGGAGGAGATCCATGTTCATACTGCGCCAGTTGGACCAGCTCAGGTCCCATAGGGATTTATTGCCACTCCAGTACTTCAAGACGCTCTAGTCTGTCTGGTTGGCCTTATGGAGAGTGTGTCCCGGACCGTTGTACTTCCTATCGCCCCAGATGTCTCTCAGGCTTATAGAGGAGCCCATAATCCCCCCACTCACATTCCAGAGCAGATGTCTTACGGATATCAGACTCCGACAGTTCCAGCAGTAGGAACAAATCAACATGTCATTGTTACACAGCCCAGGAAGGGACCCACTATGTCGTCCGAGGGGTTGAAGAGATTGGACAAGTCCACCAAGATATTTCCTATTCGATTTGGTGGTAAACCTTCTGAGGACCCACAGAATTTCATAGATTGTTTCCACGAGGTACTGCGCAACATGGGTATAGTAGAGCCCAATGGAGTTGACTTCACGGTATTCAGATGCACGGAAGAGATGGTGGCAGGAGTATGTTCGAGGCATACCAGCGGGTTCACCTCCACTCATTTTGGATCAATTCTCACTGCCATTTTTGGAGAAGTTCATCCCTTTTACTGTAAGAGAGGACTACCACAGCCAGTTTGAGCACCTGCAGCAGGGTAGCATGATTGTTACCCAGTACGATACCAGATTCGTGGATTTATCTTGCCATGCAGTTATCTTGATCCTTACTAAGAGGGATAGGATGAGGAGATTGATAGATGGTGTTACTTATAGTATTAGGTTACAGATGGCCAAAGAGATTGAGGATGATATTTCTTTCAACCAGGTTATAGATATTGCTATACAAATCAAGAGGATTCATGGTCAGGGTAGAGAGGCGGCATCTGAGAAGAGACTTCATCATTTTGGTGGTTTCAGTGGTGCCTCATCTGGAGGCCTATGAGGATATTTAAAGATAAGTCCCTTATAGGGTCATTCCTATCTATCACTCATTGGACCAGGCTAGGTCCAACCCAACCTATTAAGAGAGAGCTCATCAATTTTCATACCGCGTCAAGTCGTACAGCCCTTAATGGGTTGGATTGAGCTAAGCTTTAAGAGCACAGTTGCAAGAGGAAGGATTTGCTTTCGACTTAAAGAAATGAAAAGGGTACATTTGTAATTTTTTTTATATATGCCCTTCGTTAACCTGTCACCTCATCAAGACCCCAAATGTTATCTTGTCTCAAATATACCCCTTAACAATTAAAAAGATTCAAATATGCCCCTCGTACTAACGGTGAAAGTCCTGTTGGAGTATATTTGAATCTTTTTAATTGTTTAGGGTTATATTTGGACACTTACAATTTCTTGGGCGTACTTCAGGGGGTGTGTGTATATATGTGTGTGTAGAGCTTAGATCTCTCTCACAAGAAAACAAAGCTAATAAAACATATACTGTTAATTTTATATTGAAGAAAATAAAACTGATGATCTACCCAATAAGGGCCGGCTCTAGCATAAAGCAGCTAAAGCAAAGGCATTAGTCCCCACAATTATGAAGTCCCCATTTTTTACTAGTTACTAAGTGTGAATTAATTATTCTTTAGAAATTTGAGCACTTTAAATGGAAATAGTACAATACAGTATTTTGATAAAAAGGGAAAATAAATTTAGTTTTAACAATTATTCCAACTTGAGAATTATTTTAGGGAATAGGAATAGACTTTTGGTACAAGAAAATACTTGTTGGAGATCTTGACATATTAAAGTGAATTTCTTTTTCTACTATTTGGCAAGTGACTCACACTTTCACTTCTTTTTGGCTTTCTCGTCATACTAAAATGGCGTATTAAAATTTTTAGCTCCTTCCCTGCAAAAAGCAAGAAGAGACAGAGTCACTTAAACTTTTAACTCCATATGTCCAAAATAAGGATGAAGAACCGATCAAGAAAAAACTAAATTGCAATTCTTTTTTGTTTCTCTTCGGATTTTCAAGTATTGCATCAAGTATCAATCAAAAAAGAATTATACGAATAAATCAGTCATAGTTTTGCATCTACAAAATCTAGGAAAACCGACTTAACAAAATAAGTGTATATATATTTTTAGAAAAATTAAGGCCTC
The DNA here is from genome assembly GCA_005239525.1 of Nicotiana knightiana. Taxonomy (NCBI): domain Eukaryota; kingdom Viridiplantae; phylum Streptophyta; class Magnoliopsida; order Solanales; family Solanaceae; genus Nicotiana; species Nicotiana knightiana. Next base: position 5,908 of record ML379407.1, read on the forward strand.
TCGTCAAAGTTTAGCTTTAGACCATAAATATCGTTGAGTCGGGCGTTTGCAGTCATACCCTATATAGCAGCCACCTTTTAACCTATACTTTATTTTTAGAAATTATTAATTTGGTAGCCAGCTGACAAAAAATCCATACTAATATGACCATTCTACCCCTGACAAAACATATAAAAACACTTTACGATTTGCATCACGCACAAAACTCCATCACTCCGTCTCTTCTCAAACCCAAACCAGAAATTTGAACCAGACTCAAATTTAAAAATTCAAATTGTAAGTATTGCAATTCAGTTTTCGAATCTGATTGATCTTCATGATACCTGAGGTTTTCAATGACGAAGTTTTGTACTGCATAACATGCTGAAGTTTTCCTTTAATTAAGGTTTTTTTCTAAAATATGCTTAATTCTAATAAGTTGTTGATGAATGTGCTTTTATTTGCTAAACTTCACCACTAATAATATGCTTAAGTTATGTCCTGCTTTCTATAGTTTTTTGATGAGTTTTTCCAAAGACTTCAGCATATATGTCGAAGTTGTTTAGTTGATTTTCTAAGCACTTCAGCATAACTGCTGAAGTTTTCCTCTAATTAAGGTTTTTTAATAAGTTTTTGCTAAAGTTTTTGGTTTATTTTCTAAACAAGGTGAATTTTTTTGTTTATTTGCTAAACAAGCTGAAATTTTTGTTTTTTTTTTTGGCTAAACTTCAACACTAATAATATGCTTAAGTTATGTACTGCGTTCTATAGTTTTTTTATGAGTTTTTTCAAAAACTTCAGCATATATGCTGACGTTGTTAAGTTCATTTTCCAAACACTTCAGCATAAATGCTGAAGTTTTTCTTTAATTAAGGTATTTTTTGAATTTATAGAAAAATAATATTAAAAAAAGCGCAGAAAAACATTCAAAGAAAAACTTAAGAATCTTGTGCTGAAGTTTTTTAGTTCATTTGCTAATACTTCGGCTCTTCAGATGCTGAAGTTTTCTCCTGGATACAATAGTATTGTCATGACCTTTCCCAAAAACTTCAGCACAATATGCTGAAGTTTTTTAGTTTATTTGATAATACTTCAGCACTGAATGTGCTGAAGTTTTTCTCCTGCGCTATGTAATTTTCTCCTGCATGCTCAAGTTAAATATAGTTTGTGCTTAACTTTTGTCCTATATTTATCAGCTTTTTCATGAGCTTTGTTCTCTAGTACATTTGCTCAAACTTCAGCTTTTTTTCATAATTACATTATGATCCTAATACTTGACACTAAACATGCTTCTCTAGGATGAGTTCAATTTGCGTTGTACTTAATTTCAATGGGAGGTGGACTACTGACTTCAAATACTTGGATCATGATACAAATCTTGTTCTTATTAATAAACAAGTATCATTCAATTCATTCCTGAAAAAAATTACAGAAGTTACAAATATTGATTCAAGCAGATATTCCGTAAAGATATGGTTTGATATCAAACTAAATACAAGCAAAGGTATGTTTGTAACTTCAGATGAAGAACTCAGTACTTGTATACATTTTCTCACAACTGATTCAGCCTACAAGAATTGTCATTTTGTCATCGAAAAAATGCAACGTATTTCTCACGGTATAGGTGGTTCAGAATCTGCAACATTCAACCAATCTCTTGACAGTATAGCAGCTTCAGAACAATTTGTTGATTATCAACATGAATTAGGGCAGCCAATAGTGGTAGTAGACAACGAGCAACAACTTTCTAACACTACATCTGCTTCAGAATATAGAATGCTACAACAATCACCCCCTCCTCCAATAAATTCATACTAGTTTGTCAATGAGCAAGAAGAAGAAGGACAGCTAATAATGCAAATTGACAACCAACACACAATCCAACAAATTTTTTTGTTACCTTCTGCAATGATAAGCAACAGCGAAGATGAAGAAAATATGGAATTAATACCGGTAACATCAAATACAACTGATGAAATTGCTGAAACTTCTAGTGCCTCTAAGAAATCAAGAAAAAGAGTGAAGGGAAAGCTGAAAGAATCTCCACCATGTAAAATACTTAGGCATGATGCATTGCCTGAGGAAGTAAGAGTAGGATAAATTTTTGAGAACAAGGAAAATATGACTAAATTTTTCTACAGCTTGGAGATAAAACAAAAGGTTGAATTCACAGCTGTTAGATCATGTTCAAAGTTAGATCATGTTCAAAGAGATATGAGCTGAAATGCATTGAGGAGCAATGTGGTTGGATTGTGCGTGCTACCAGAATAAAAAATTCCACACTATTCAGGATGATAAAATAACATAACAACCATGAATGCTCAGTTGATGCAAGAAAATCATATTCGAAGCATGCTACATCAAATTTTATAAGTGAACAAATTTTAGAACATGTTCGAGACAAAAACATAGAGGTTACACCAGCCTTTGTAGAAAATGAAATAAAAAAGAAATTTGGAATTGACATTAGATATCACAAGGTATGGCGCGCTATTCAAAAAGTTATTGCTTGCATAAGGGGAACACTAGAAGAGAACTACCAGATTCTTCCCTCATACCTACACATAATGGTGCATAGAAACCCCGGAATGTACACAAGCATAAAAAGAGATGAGCAGAATCGGTAAGCAAAACAAATACCAACCATCATCCTGAAGTTAAACTTCACACCTTATGATTTGTTTTTTTATGTTTCACTGTACAGGTTTTGTTACAGGTTCTTTGCTCCTGCAGCATCAATAGCTGGTTGGTCCTACTGTAGACCTGTTATTGCAGTAGATGCAACGTTTTTAAAGTCAAAATATTGTGGCGTTCTATTTGTTGATGTATCAAAGGATGCAAACAATCAAATATTTCCTATATCTTTTGGTGTAGCAAAATCAGAAAACAATGAGGCATACATTTGGTTCTTCGGAGAAATCAGAAAAGCAATTCAATTCCGTCATGAATTGGTTTTCTTGTCAGATAGAAACCAGTCGATCGCAAATGGGATTAGAAAAGTTTATCCNACGACTTTATGATATGCTGACAACAAACATTGTAGAATCAATGAATTCCCTGTTACTAAAAGCGAGAGAAATGCCTATTTTAAGAATGTTAGATTACATCCAAGAAAATTTGGGAGAGTGGTTTTACGAACGGAGGAAAAAAGCAAATGAAACTTTTTACAAAGTATCAATATGGGCAGAAGAAGAGATGACTAAGAAGATGGACTTGGCTTGCAAAATGATTGTGAGTATATTTATTAACATCAGGATTTACTTTCAGCATGTTTTCTCTAAAGCATAATCATTTCTGCTTTTTATATCTAGTACAGTGATTTACTGCTTACATATAAAAAACTTCATACTAGTTGAAGTTTTGTCCCTAGATTCTATAGTTTTGTCGTTATGAGCTTTATGAAAAACTTTAGCATAAGATGTTGAAGTTAATTCGCTCATTTGTAAAAACTTCATCACACTATGTACTGAAGTTTTGTCTTGGGTTCTATAGTTTTGTAGTCATGATCTTTTTGAAAAACTTCAGCATAATTACTTCTGCTTTTTATATTTGCTGCAGTGATTTACATATAAAAAACTTCATACTTTTTCTTTTTGAATCAATAATACATTAATATAGTTTATCTTAATTCTCTATTCCTTCTTAGGTGTTCAACCGTGATTCAATGTTGTTTAGAATAAATAGTGAAGGAATCGAATTCATTGTGGACTTAAAAAAGAGAACTTGTGACTGCTTGGAATTCCAACTTGATGAATTGCCCTATCCACATGCAACTGCAGCTATTAATAAGAAAGATTTGCAAAAATCTGATTACTGCTCAAATTGGTATCAAAGGAAACATGGTTCAAAACATATGAAGGACATGTGAATACTGTGGGAGATCAAAAATCATGGGATATTTCTTCAAATGTAGAATCTGAGATCACAAAACCTTCCGATGTGGAGATTTTACAAGGAAGAAGACAAAATAAGAGGCATATGCCAGCGACTGAATCAATACCATGGAAGTCTACCAAATGCGGTCGATGTAAACAAATTGGGCATAATAGAACAACTTGCTTATCTTCTCCAGCACCTCATCTATATTCGAAGAAACACGCTGAAAAATACTCCAACGTTCAATAATTCTTGGTCAGAATTTAGACTTCCATTTTTGTATGATATATTTCAAATGTGATTGTTTTCGTACAAATAAAAAAAAACTCTTGCACTCTTCTATATATTGTTGAAGTACAAACCACTCTTTTTTTTTGCGCAAGCTTACAGCTTTGGTTGCATTTTAAAAAAGTATGCAATGACTTCAGCAAGAAAAAACTGTATGTGAAATACATATCCTTAACGTGCGCGCACACACACACAAAAAAAAAACTTAAGCATAAAATGTTCAAGTTTCATTTATGTAAACAACACAAAACATTAAGAAAAATAAGGCATCATACACATTGACAAAACAAAAGGCAGAATCACAAAAATCATTAACAAAAAAGCACAATATAAAACACATAAAAAGGGATGATTACAAAAACTAAGCATCATCGCCACTATCAGAACAATACTCATCAATTTCTCGAAATATCTCGTCATCATCAGAATCGGAGATAACTATAGGATACTCGGGAAAAAGACCACAAAGTCCAATGAGATCAGTCTTCAACTTGTTGAACTCAGGACCCAACTCACTTTGTTCAACTATTACTCTGTCCATGAGAGAAGGAAATCTCTTCAGGTCGTTTCGCAGCTTGTCATAGTCGTCCCAGATGGGAAACTTAAAACAATCAAATTTGTGGACAACCTTGTCAAATGAGCTTGGATAACCTTGACAACTACGTTCAAGGTTAATCATGTGCTGGAATGATTCATCGGCAATAAACTTTGGTCTGATTCTTTCCCAATCAGCCTTTATTTGATCCCACTTTTGCATAAGGTTACACATTGGTACGTTATTGTTCCAATCAGACTTCAAACTATCCCACTTCTGCATAATTTCTTCCATTGAAAGCTTCCTACTTCCGCTTGCACCAGACATTCTTTCTTCAAAAAAAGATAAAAGACTAAGGATGAATATAAATTTAAAGAAATATGATAGAAGTCTATGGATAACTATGAAATTTTCAAGTGAAATTTTACGTTCAGAGAAATTCAATGTGAAAGATAAGTAGGTGGTAAAACAAGTAAGTGGTAAATGTTACTTCAGCCTGTCCACAGTTTTTGTACAGTAATAAAATAACTTCAGCCTCATAAATTTTCAAACAATAAATGTAAATGTAAGATAAGTATATGATAAAAGACAAAAAGTGGCTAGTAAATGCGAAAAAGATAAATATCAATTTAAAAAAATATGCTGAAGTTTTGTCGTCATGAGCTTTATGAAAAACTTCAGCATCTTATGTTGAAGTAAATTAGCTCATTTGTAAACACTTCAGCACCTAATGTGTTGAAGTTTTTATCACTGGATTCTATAGTTTAGTCGTCATGAGCTTTATGAAAAACTTCAGCACAAGATGCTGAAGTAAATTAGTTTATTTTTAAATACTTCAGCAGCCAGTGTGCTGAAGTTGTTATCCCTGGATTCGATAGTTTAATAACTTAATTCTTAAAAAGTTCAGTACTCCCTATGCTGCACTTTTTGTCCCTGGATTCTATAGTCAATTAGTTCATTTGACAAAACTTCAGCATATTGTTAACCTAAGACAAAATAGACAAACGTATTTGATAATGCCAATAGAAGAAAAATTTAAAAGATAGAGATCACATTATTCACACAATTCATTTTATTTTCACTACCAATTACAATCAATAACAACAACAACAACAAACCCAGTTTATAGAAGGCTACATGGTACGCGGATAAGGGGAATGAAGAGGAATAGGTGCTACTGATGGAGAGTCATCTAAGGTTCGAAGATATCCCAGGGGAATGAACGTCTCCATGACTAGAAAATTATAGACATGACACATATGGGAATGAAGAGGAATAGGTGCTACTGATGGAGAGTCAGCTAAGGTTCGAAGATTCCCCAGGGGAATGAATATCTCCATGACTAGAAAATAGGAGACATGACACATTCTTTTCTTCTGCTTGACAACCTTCTCAAATGAGCTTGGATAAACTTGGCAACTACGTTCAAGGTTAATCCTGTGCTGGAATGATTCATCGGCAATAAACTTTGGTCTGATTCTTTCCCAATCAACCTTTATTTGATCCTACTTTTGCATAAGGTTACACATTGGTACGTTATTGTTCCAATCAGACTTCAAACTATCCCACTTCTGCATAATTTCTTCCATGGAAAGCTTCCTACTTCCACTTGCACCAGACATTCTTTCTTCAAAAAAAAAGATAAAAAAGTAAGGATGAATATAAATTTAAAGAAATATGATAGAAGTCTATGGATAACTATGTAATTTTCAAGTGAAGAGATTATTAATATAGCCAAAGAGTGCACCTAATCAATTTATTATCTATAAATGTAAAAGTAACTTTTCAGGTCTATTTTACTGTTTTACGTTTAGAGAAATTCAATGTGAAAGATAAGTAGGTGGTAAAACAAGTAAGTGGTAAATGTTACTTCAGCCTGTCCACAGTTTTTGTACAGTAATAAAATAACTTCAGCCTCATAAATTTTCAGACAATAAATGTAAGTAAGATAAGTAGGTGATAAAAGAGAAAAAGTAGCTAGTAAATGTGAAAAAAAATAAGTATCAATCTAAAAAAATATGCTGAAGTTTTGTCGTCATGAGCTCTATGAAAAACTTCAGCATCTTATGCTGAAGTAAATTAGTTCATTTGTAAACACTTCAGCACCTAACGTGCTGAAGTTTTTATCACTGGATTCTATAGTTTAGTCGTCATGACCTTTATGAAAAACTTCAGCACAAGATGCTGAACTAAGTTAGTTCATTTGTAAACACGTCAGCACCTTACGTGCTGAAGTTTTTATCATTGTATTCTATAGTTTATTCATCATGAGCTTTATGAAAAACTTCAGCACAAGATGCTGAAGTAAATTAGTTCATTTGTAAACACTTCAGCACCCTACGTGCTGAAGGGTATTCTATAGTTTAGTCGTGATGAGCTTTATGAAAAACTTCAGCACAAGATGTTGAAGTAAATTAGTTCATTTTTAAATACTTCAGCTACCAGTGTGCTGAAGTTTTTATCCCTGGATTCAATAGTTTAGTCGTCATGAGCTTTATGAAAAAACTCAGCACAAGATGCTGAAGTAAATTAGTTCATTTGTAAAAAGTTTAGTACTCTCTAAGCTGAAGTTTTTGTCCCTGGATTCTATAGTTAATTAGTTCATTTGTAAAAACTTCAGCATAGTGTTACGAGTTTTTACCTAAAATAAAATAGACAATCATATTTGATAATGCGAATAGAAGAAAAATTTAAAAGACAGAGAACATATAATTCACACAAATTAATGTATATTCACAAAATCCAAATTTCGTTTTCACTTACATCCTTAAGAAAAAATATTTTTCATTTACAAGTTATTCTCTATTCAAAGAAATTCACACAAAGTCTCTTTATATTCTCCATTGTCATGTCCTTGCCCTTCTGGACTTTCATGATTCCTATCTTGTTTCCACTTTTCATGATCACAAAGACATGCTTAAATGGTGTGCATCTAGGAAGTTGTGGGAAGCAAAGATAATGAAGGAGACGTCCAGAATTTCATGTGTGAAGGAGACTGGCCACAGTTTGTGGCGCAACACAAATATCCCAGAACTCGAGTTTGTCATGCACCACAATCTGTGGCCAGTCTCCTTCACACATGAAATTTCAGGACGTCTCCTTCATTATCATTGCTTCCCCACGAATTCCCTGCTACACCCAATAAGCATGTCTTTGTCAACACTTTCTTGTTTGTCTTTGAATATAAATTTAAAGAAATATGATAGGAGTCTGTGGATGACTATGAAATTTTGAAGTGAAGAGATTGTTTATATAGCCAAAGAGTGCACCTAATCAATTTAATATCTATAAATGTAAAAGTAACTTTTTAAGTCTGTTTAATGCTTTACGTTCAGAGAAATTGAATGTTATAAGATAAGTAGGTGGTAGGTGAAACTACTAAATGTAAAAAATATAAGTATCAAGTTAAAAAAATACAGCTTTATGAAAAACTTCAGCACAAGATGCTGAAGTCAATTAGTTCATTTGTAAAATCTTCAGCACCTCATATGCTGAAGTTTTGTCCTTAATTCTATAGTTTTGTCATGAGCTTTTTTAAAAACTTCAGCACAAGAAGCTGAAGTTAATCAGTTCATTTGTAAAAACTTCAGCTCTCTATATGCTGAAGTTTTCTCCTGTATTCAATAGTTTATCAGAAAAAGCTTTTTGAAAAACCTTCAGCACAAGACAAGCTGAAGTTTTTTAGTAAGGTTGTAAAAACTTCAAGACAAGAAAAACTGAAGTTTTTTCCTGGATTTATTAGTTTACTTCATGTTGAAGTTTAGCATGCTGAATTTCATCAAAAATATACTAAAAATTCATGATAAAAGATATTAGTTTTCACTTATATCCTTTAAAAAAAAGAAAAAATTTGTTTTTCATTTACAAGTTATACTCTATTAAAAAAATTCAAACACATTATCTTCATATTCTCCGTAGTCATCTCCTAATTTCTCTTCTGGAGTATCATAGTCGCTTTCCTTTTTCCACATTGCATGAGCCCACATATTTGCAGCTAATTCTCTCCTGAACGTCAGTGCCTGACTTTGATTGAAATTCATGACATCTTCTCTCTTCAACCGCATATCCATGAACTTAAGAGTATATATACCACAATCAACACTACAAAAACACGTGAAACAAGAATTAAAGAATAGTTAACACAAGAAGAAAAAATAATAAACATAAGATGCATCGTTAAAAGATATGCCAAACACATACTTGTTTCCCTGTAGGGGTGTCTTCATCCACATAATTTGAAATTTATCCACACAATTTTCTGCCCAACTTTTATTGTGTGACGCAAATTCCAAGCATTTGAGACAGTGTGGGATCAACCGGGCATAAATTTCGACATGTTTAAACGCACTTTCATATGATATATTGTCACGACCCAAAATCCTAACTTAGGCCGTGATGGCACCCAACAGCGCGGTCAGGCAAGACAACTCTCAATTTACTAAGGATTCTTTCTTATTAGATTAAATATTTCAACATATACTCAGTTTTAAAACTTAAAACATAATTTGACAAGGGGAAAATGGCCAGTTTTAATCAAAAGCAGTCATGAAGAGGCGTGAGCCAATATATATATACAAACCCGAAATCCATAATAACTATCACGTGTGTGCCAGAAACTAATGTCACAACTCCTACAAGCATACTAACAGAATATACAAAAGATATAATATACAGTCCCACTGTCTAAAGGAAATAGATGGGAAATAAGCAAAAGAAAACCCCATGGTGCTACCGGAGATCGCCAGGAGGAAAAATCAGTTCACCGTGAAGTCAGGTCCGTCTAATATCAAGTCAAGCTCCGGTCCGACAACCAGATGCACCATCCTCAGAACCTGTACAATTAAGTACAGAAGCATAGCATGAGTACATAAATATATATATGTACCCAGTGAGTATCCCGCCTAACCTCGAAGAGGTAGTGAAGAGAGGTCGACATGACACTCACTAAGGTCCAACAATATAATTTAACAGAATATGATAGAAACGGTAGGCAGGTAAAGGCAGTGAAGCAACAAATATATATAAGGCACTGAAATCCAAGGAACTACTGGGAATGAATAAAATAATTACTACTTCACTTTCCCCCAAATATCTGTCAAATCAATATCCCTGAATTTAGTAACAAATAAATCATGCGCATGCAGGGTAAGGACAACCGGTCGGAGTCATAAGATATTCATGTCCGTGAACTGCCGAGGGTCGAACGGCCAACCATAAGTGCACCTCTCCACAAAGTACTCACATCTATGCACTGCCGAGGATTGAACGGCCCGTACCAAAAGTGCATCTCTCAAACCTCTCTATGCACTGCCGAGGATCGAAAGGCCCGTACCAAAAGTGCATCTCTCAAACCGCCGTGGCGTACGGCCCGTTCCCATAAGAGTGGGGGGAAATCACACTCTGCTCGCGGAATGTAAATTGTGAAGCGGTCACATGCACACACATTACTCCTTTTTAAATTACTTTTCAGTGAACAATTCCTTACAAGTTTTCTCAAATTCCATGACCTCAGGGTAGTAAGAAACATGTAACATTGAATTTATTAAGCATATAGTTCATATCAAGTAAAACACAAGGCATGATGTGGGCCTAACTACCCGGACATAATAGTAATAGCCGCTACGTACGGACTCTCGTCACTTTGTACGTACGTAGCCCCCACAATTATCAAATATAGCATTTAAATCACCTAGGGGGACAGTTCCTCCTTACAAGGTTAGAAAGGAGACTCACCTCGTGTCGAATCTACTCCCCGGACTAAGAACGTGCCCGAAACTCCGAACTCTACACCCGAGGACTCGAAACTAGTCAAATGTCATACAAATTCATCAATTTATACTCAAAGCATGGAATTCTCCTATTATTTAGTCGAATTCACCATTCTTGAAGAAATCCCAAAATCCAACCCCGGGCCCGCATGCTCGGATTCCAAAAATTCTCGAAGGAAACACCCACACATAGCCTAAGGATCATTAATACATCATTTTTACTTGATTTCATAGCTAATTGACGGGTAATTTTCTAAATTCTCGAAGGCCCTAGGTTACTACCCAAATTCCTAAATTTTCCACTAATTAAGTAGTTAAATCCTACTAAGAATGCATTCATTAACTAACTCTAGGATAGAATCTTCTTTCCTTTCAGTGGTTGGGTCGTTGAGCCCTTTTCCCAAGCTCTCAAGGTGTTCTAATGAAGGAACAAAGGAAGAAATAATGAAGAATCCCGTATCTAAGAAACACATTGTCTGACAGTGTTTCCGCACCTGCGAGCAAAGGCTCACACCTGCAGAAATAGACGAGGAAGCTTGGTCCCGCACCTGCGGAGGGGAGACCGCACTTGCGGCCCCGCTCCTGCGGAACTTTGTCCGCGCCTGTGAGGCTGGGACCGCAGGAGTGGTCCTGCACCTGCGACTGGGAAACCGCACCTGCGGATCACACCAGAACAGGTGCACAAGCAGCTATTTCAGCTGGTTTTTGGCCTCGTGTGGTGTCCGGGAGGCACCTGGGCCCACCCGAGACCTCGTCCAAATATACCAACAAGTCCTAAATCATAATACGGACTCGTCTCGAGCCTTCGGAACACCCAAAACAACGCTAAAACTCAAAATCACACCTCAAAAGAACCAAACTTAGGAACTTTAAGTTTTCTTGACTTCGCTAACAACGTGCCGAATAGACCTATACTATTCGGAATAACACCAAATTTTGCAGGCAAGTCATAAATGACATTACAGAACTATTCCCGATCTCGAAATTTCGTTCGGACCTCGATAACACAAAAACACATCCCAAACCACAATAGGAACTTAAGGAACTTCTTATTTCAATATTGGGCGTCAAAACGATCCCGTGTCATCCAAAACTCATTCGGAACATACGCCCAAGTCCGAAATCATCATACGAAGCTACTGGAACCGTCGAAATTCGATTCCGAGGTTGTTTACTAAAAATATTGACCGAAGTCAAACTTGGCCCTAAAGGCCAACCTTAAGGAACCAAGTGTTCCTATAGCACTCTAAACACTTCCGAATCCCGGACCACACGCCCCCGCAAGTCATAAATCACAATAATCCACTATGGGAAGTTTCATTTAGGGGAACGGGGTCCGATAATGCAAAACGACTCGTTACATATATTTTTTAAGGAATCATACACATATATAATTTTCTCTTTAAAGATCAGAATTCCAAAAAAGTAGTGCGTTGATGTCTGCTTCCCTGTTGGCGGAAGTCGAAATGGAAAAAATACTTTTTCAGCACATACCCATGAGATACCACATGAGATGTCAGTGCCTCTTAATAGTTGGCCACCATTTCACCAGTTGATTGATCATCAATCCAAGTATACTATGTAAGTTCTTGAAACACCATTTCCTCTTCTTCTTTAGAAGCCTCTTCATCCTGTTTTTTGGATGTCCTCTTTCTCTTTGATTTACTTTTTGCCTTTTACCTTATTTTAAAAAAAAATTGTTTTCGTCATCTGTAGGATGAACGGTACCTAGCTTAGTCATATACTGATCAAAAAGTAAATATGTTATTGCACATCTTGATTTTGGATAACTTGGAAGGTGATAGTAATATTTTTATCGCAAGAAATATATTCCCACTTCAATATGCTGCAATAGAACAACAACAAAAGAAAATATGTGAAATAATAAACTACAGCATGCACAAGCTCTCATATTTAAAAAAAAAGGCACTACAAAACTACATCACAAAAATTCAGCATATAAGTATGAAATTTTGAAAAAATGCATTACAACTAGAAACTACAAACTTGTCACAACCCAAAATACTAACTCAGGTCGTGATGGCGCCCAACACTGGGGTTAGGCAAGCCCACACTTAAATTACTAAGGATTTTTCCCATACTTGATTAAACATCCCAACACGTGCCAAGTTTTAAAGTTAAAAACATTAGTTGAAAAAAAAAGATAGTAAGCCATTTTTAACCAAAAGCAGTCGTAAAGAGGATTGAGCCAATATATATATATATATATACAGACCCGCAAACCAAAATAACCACCACGTATGTTCCAAGAACTAGTGTCACAAGCCCTGTGGGCATTCTAACATAATATACAAAAGATATAATGTATAGTCCCACTGTCTGAAAGAAATAGACGGGAAAATAAGCAAAATAAAACTCCATGGTGATGCCGAGGATCGTCAGGAGAAGCAGCTCACCGTGAAGTCAGGTCCAACTATGATCAGAATCGAGATCTGGTCTGATAACCAGATGCACCAGCCTCAGAACCTGTACAATTAAGTACAGAAGCGTAGCATGAGTACATAAACGAATATGTACCCAGTGAGTATCCCGCCTAACCTCGAAGAAGTAGTGACGAGAGGTCGAGTTGACACTCACTAAGGTCCAACAGAATAATTAATAAGATATAATATCAGTAACAGACATACAAGGATGATAAAAACAGTAAACATTAAAAATGACAGTAATTCAAATAAATACTGGAAGTAAATGTACAATTTCTACTTCATTATTCTTTTCTTTACTTTAAAAATATATATGACCACTCAAAATCCATAAAAAGGAATCATCAACAATTTAACATGCATATACAGGATAAGGACAACCGGCCTGAACCATCATAATGATCATATTTGTGCAGTGCCGAGGGTCGAATGGTCCGAACCATAATATATATCTTTCAATATCGTCGTGGCATACGGCCCGCTCCCATGAGAGTGGGGGAAATAACACTCCGCTCGCGGAATGTAAATTGCGAAGCGGTCACATGCACACTTAATCCACACATTTATTCTTTATAAATTACTCTTCGTGATCAATTCCTTAAGATTATCTTAAATTCCATGATCTCAGGGAAACAAGCCGCAAGTAACATTAATTCACTAGCCTATAGTTCAATTCAAGGAAAACATAAGGCATGGTGTAGTCCTAACTACCCGGACATAACAATAACAGTTGCTACGTACGGACTCTCATCATTTTGCGCGTACTTAGCCCCCACAAACATTAGCACATAATCATTTAAAGCACCTAGGGGGACAGTTCCCTCTTACAAGGTTAGAAAGGAGACTCACCTCGTGTCGAACCTACTTTTCGGGTCAAGAACGCGCCCGAAACTCCAAACTCGACACCCACGGACTCGAACCTAGCCAAATATTATACAAATATATCAATTTATACTCAAAGCATGAAATTCTTCTACTACTTAGCCAAATTCATCATTCTTGAAGAAATCCTAAAATCCAACCCCGAGCCCGCATGCTCGGATTCCAAAAATTCTCGAAGGAAACACTCACTCATAGCCTAAGGATCATTAATACATGATTTTCACTCGATTTCATAGCTAATTGACGGGTAATTTTCTACATTTTCAAAAGCCCTAGGTTACTACCCCAAATCCTTAGTTTTCACTAATTTAGGTAGTTAATTTAGCTTGTAATCCATGCATGAAGCTAATATTAGAGTAGAATTTACTTACCTTCAATAACTAGGTCGTTTGCCCCTTTTGAATGCTGAAAATCACCCCAAGGAAGAAGAAGAAGGTGAGGAAATGAATTAAATCCCATTATAAAACACACTGCCCAGTGGTCTACTCTATGCGATCGCAGCCTGGGCGGTGCGATCGCAGAGCTTTAAGTGACCAGGCCCTCATGGTCCTTCTGTGTGAACGCGGAGAGAGACCTGCGAACGCACAGGGTAAGGAATAGCTGGGTTGGCCCAAGGCTGGGCTCTTGTGCGAATGCGGATGGGGTGTGCGATCGCATTGGGTCAGGAGCCCAACCCATCGCGATCGTGGTGCCTATTGTGCGAACGCACAGGGCATTCACCACCCCCGCCAAGTTCCTTCTATGCGATCGCATCAGTTCACCTGCGATCGCACTGAAGGAAACCAATCAGTGAAAAATCTGGTTTTTGAATTTAACTCTGAGGGGTCTGAAACTCACCCGAGCCCCTCGGGACCCCGTCCAAAGGCACTGACAGGTCTGTATTCATGATACAAACTCGCTCGAATTTTTGGAATGTGAAAAACAACAACGAAACTAAAAATTCGACCCCAAAACCAAATTGAATCAAACTTTGAACTTAAAGTTCTAGAATTCGCTTTCAATGCACCGAACCGACCTATACTACTCGGAATGATACCAAATTTGCAAGCAAGTCATAAATGACATAACGGAACTATTCCCGATCTTGGAATTCCATTTGGACCTCGATTACACAAAAACACGTTCCCAACCAAATTTCAAACTTAAGGAAACTCAAATTTCGATATTGGGCGCCGAAACGCCCCCGAATCATCCTAAACCCATTCTGAACATACGCCCAAGTCTGAAATCATCATACGAAGCTATAGAAATCGTTGAAACTCGATTCCGAGGTTATTTAGTCTAAATGTTGATTTAAGTCAAACTTTTGCCTTAAAGGCCAACCTTAAGGAACCAAGTGTTCCAATATTGCTCTAAACATTTCTGAATCCCGGACCACATGCCCCCGCAAGTCATAAATCACAATAAGCCTCTATGGGAAGTTTCATTTAGGAAAACGAGGTTCGATAACACAAAACGACCGGTCGGGTCGTTACAAAACTGCATGACAAAAACTTAAGCATATTGAATTTGAAGTGTTAGGAAATAATCTTAAAAAGCTGCAGCATGTTTGATTTAAAAAGTTTAGAAAAAAAACTAGATACTGCATGTCAAAACTTCAGCAAATACTGAAGTTGTTTAGTTCATTTTTCAAAAACTTCAGCATAAACAAGCTAAAGTTCTAGTTTTAATTGCTAAACTTTAGCACTAAAAATATGCTTAAGTTATGTCATGTTTTCTATATTATAAAAAAAAGCTGAAGTTATGTCCTGCTTTCTATACTATAAAAATAACCTGAGATTTTGAGAAATACAGTTGACAACTAAATCAAAAAACAAACTTAATAACTTACTTCATCCGAAAGATCAGAGTTAGGATCCACAAGCTCGGTAAAGAATGACTTTGGAATGGGCATTCTAGCTAATCTGAATGGATTGGAATTATATTCACTATCATCCTTCTTCAACCAGTCATTAAATCTTCCGATAATTCCACTATCTCGATTAACATAATGGAAGGGACACCTTCGTGTAGTCTTTCCTTCTTTCCAATCTTGCCCCCTTTCGCTTTTGTTTAGGAACAACATAAGGAGATTTCAACCAAATACTCTCCATACGAATCCTTTTCTCTTTTTTAATTGCTTTTCTTTTTAGTTGCTCTTCCTGCTGTTCCGTCACAACTAACTGCTGCATTTCAGCAGCAGTGGAAGATTCCACAGCCATGATACCACCTACTTCACCAACTCCCTGTTGTTCCGTCACAGCTAACTGCTATTGTTCAGCAGCAGGGGGAAATTCCATAGCCATGGTGGCAGATCCTTGACCAACTCGCTGCTATTCACAATCTTCTTGTGTCTCTTCACCAACAACAACATCAGCAGAATTGCCTTTAGAACGATTCCCTTCTGTACTACCAATTGAAAATGAACATATGTTGAAGTTGGGGATATCACTGGTGTCACTCATAACATTAGGAGACATGGAAATATTCCTTCTCTTAGGATTTGGAAGAAGTTGTGATGCATCAGATGATATCTGCAAAACCAAGGAAAATATATACATAAATACAACTTATACAAAACACACATTAGGCAAAACAAAATAACTTGTAATCGAATTGCAGAAAATAACTACCTGGTCTAAGTGCACATATGGTGTTTGAATTCCAACGAATCCACTTCCATTAGGGTTAAATATTCCTATATCTTCATGCAAAAAATAATAATTTAAATAATACTGACTAAATTTTATAAAATAACACAAACACAATTCACACCTATTTGTGAGCCCTCAGGTGTGAATAGATGTATTTCTTCTTTTTCATATAGCCGAAGAATCTCACCAGTTTCTTTTGAAGCTGCATCCAATCCTTCTAAATAATAATCAAAAAACATACAAAATAAATAAATAAAGTATGTAAAATTTCAAACTGTAAAAAATATACTTGGATCAAATGTAATAAATTCATGATCTATAGAATACCTTAACATTTGTCTTGCACGGTGGATTCCTGCATGCTTTTGTCGATATCAGCAGCTCCAGGTTCATCCAATTATGCAGCAACATCGAGGAGCATTTGAGTATACTTTGAAAGCATTTTATCAACTCTATCTTCATTAAATTCAGCATCATCAGAGAGTTTTTCAGTTGT
>ML379408.1:0-29312 GCA_005239525.1 Nicotiana knightiana
ATGCCGTGTATTGTGAGGATGAGAGTGTTAAAGCACGAAGGGTGATGCCGTGCCATGTTATGAAATTAAAGCACGAAGGATAATTCCGTGCCATGTTATGATATTAAAGCACGAAGGATAATGTCGTGCCATATCTATTCATTTATTGTGAGGAGGAGAGTAAAAGCACGAAGGGTGATGCCGTGCACTTGTTTTGGTGAGAATGAGAGTAAAGCACGAAGGGTGATGCCGTGCACTTGTTTTGGTGAGAATGAGAGTAAAGTACGAAGGGTGATGTCGTGCACTTGTTTTGGTGAGGATGAGAGTAAAAGCACGAAGGGTGATGCCGTGCACTTGTCTTTGCATTTTATTTCGTTGTTCTAAATTTGGATATTCCTACTGATCTCTTACTGCATTTATTGGCAAGATTTGATATTCCTCCTGTACGGCATGGTAATTTCTGAGTTACGGACTGAGTTCCGGTGGATAAATCTTGAGGTGATTTTGATCAAGGGATTTTATTGAAAAGTATCATTGAAAAAACAATGGTTTGAAATGGTTATATTTGAATGACCTATACATCGAAGGTATATTTGAAAGGCACTAGTCTTGTCTAAAATGATATTTGGAAGTCATTTACTGGGAAAATATCTTTGAGAAGTTTCGTATTTTGAAAGAAACTATGTTTTACGCAATTCTCTATATTAAATATACTTATATCTACTTTTGGAGAAAATATGTTTTCAAAGGAAACTCTTCCATACTAAAATGATTTTGTTTGCAAAAGTTTTTCATATGAACTGTTGTTTAAAGATTTCCACCAGTTTATGGATTTTAGTGGCTAAGGCCGGATGCAAACAAACCGATGTAGAGTTGAGTTATTGGTGTTCTCTATTGTATTGTGTTTCCTTTCGGTTTGGCTTGTTTTGTTGTCCATCTTTCTGGGTATTTTTGTGCTGTTTCGTGATTGATTTCTGTAATTGCCTTCCGCTTTATATTGTCATTGTTGTAAATTATTCCGTGAAGTCTTAGATAGATGTAACGTTCGGTCATTTCTACATTCATGTTATTTATCTTGTAGACCAGTGGTGTCTTGACTAGTCCTCGTCACTACTCCACCGAGGTTAGTCTTGACACTTACTGGGCACCGCTGTGGTATGCTCATACTACACTTCTGCACATTTTTGTGTGCAGATCCAGGTTCATATTGTAGTAGCCATGTGGATGATTGCCAAGGAGACTCAAGGTAACCTGTTGCTGCGTTCGCAGGCATTGGAGTCACCTTCTTTGTATTTACTATTCATACACTATTGTATCTATTTCCAAATAGTTGTACTTAGAAGTTGTAGAAGATTCGTAGAGCTTACGACTTGTACTATCGGTTATGGGAAAGTTTGTACATTCTGTTGAGATTCTATATAAAGACTGCTAGTTTTCCTTTATTTATTGATGATATTCAGTAACTGCTAGGCTTACCTAGTCCCTAAGACTAGGTGCCATCACGATACCCAACAGAGGGAAATTGGGTCGTGACACGTTGGTATCAGAGCTCTAGGTTCATAGGTTCTACGAGTCATAAGCGAGTTTAGTAGAGTCTTGCGGATCGGTACGGAGACGTCTGTACTTATCTTCGAGAGGCTACGGAACTATTAGGACAATTTCACTTCCTTCATTCCTATCGTGCCAATTTATTGATCTTGAAGTTTGAAATTATCGTTCCATTCTCTCATCGATGGTGAGGACACGAACGACGGTTCCTGATGATGTTACCCCGAAGCAAGTGCCGCAAGGGTCAGAGACAGGGGCCAACGAGGAGCACGTGCCGCAGTTAAGATGCCTACCAGAGCAGCCGTTGATGAGTCAGCAGTAGTTCTAGTTGAGGGGCAGGTATTGGAGGTGCCTGTTGCTACCCCAGATTTCAGGAGGCCTGGGCATAATATTGAGTACAATTGGTACGTTGATTCAGGAAGGGTTGATTCTAGTGCACCAGTTGCTTCACAGATCAGGGGAGGAGTTCAGACTCCCGCAGCCTACACTCCAGAGCAGCGAGATCACATTGGTCAGGTACCCGTTGTCATGAAAGCACAACATCTGGTTTCAGTTCAGCCGTGGTTGGGGTAGCAACATCGGAGGAAGAATACTTTGCACTTGAGAGGTACAAGAAGTACCACCCTTCTATCTTTTAGTGGATTGGCGGCAGATGGTGCCCAGGGTTTCCGGGAGGAGTGTCACTATATTCTTCGTACTTGGGGTAATGTGGAGACGAGCGGGATTGATTTGTCACGTCTCAGGTTCAGAGTAGTGGGTGGATCAGTGGTGGTGGAATATGAGTTGGGGTGACCTGGCCGAGTTAGCTTCACTAGCATGGATTCAGTCTTTCGGAGATGCTTTGAGAGAGGTTGCACCTCAGTTCCTTTGGGATGTATGGCGCGTGGAGTTTGAGCAGTTGCGTCAGGGTGCTATGTCACTATTGGAGTATGCCGTTAGATTCAGTGAGTTGGCCATATATACACCTCGTCTGGTTGTTTCAGTTAGGATATGAGTCCCTAGAGTTTTGAGAGATTCAAACATGATATTCAGTTCAGCGGGACTCGAGAGTTAGAGTAGGATGCCTCGTTTCAGCAGGTAGTGGGGATCGCTCGCCGGTTAGAGAGCATGTGGGACCGGGAGCGAGAGGTCAGACGAGATTAGGGATAGAGTTCAGGGAGGCAATGACGCCTCGTAGATCGGGGGAATCTACTGGTCCGTATTATGGAGGTAAGGTACGACACGATAAAAGTTTTGTGGGTCAACCAGTTCATTTTGCATTACCAGCTTCGCATGGGATTTCAGGTACCCATGGGTTTCAAGGGGTTCGTATTGTGTGTTTCTCCACAGCCTTGGCGGCAGCGAGATTGTTTTCAGTGTGGAGATGTTAGCCATAGGATGAGAGATTGTCCCAAGATTCAGGTAGGTGTGGGGTAGCAGGGTATTCAGGTGAGTAGAGGGCACCTAAGAGGGGGAGGCCCGACCCGTTGATGTGTTGCATATAGTAGTCCAGAGGCCGATGTGCTAGATATTATCACATAGGTATGTTTTGATGTGTTACAGGGGGCACCGATTGTATTTCATTATAGCTCTGTTGGTCGGGACGAGTCCCCCTTATTTGTTGTTTCATTTATGAGTGAGTTCCATGTTTTGCACTCCATTTTGTGTTTACTCCTGTTGGGAGATTCTATGAGTAGTAGCCCATGTCTATCGTGGTTTTATTCATTCTTGATAATAGTGACACTGGCAGTAAGTCCTTGTTGTTCTTCATGGTAAGCTTTATGTGATTTTCCTGAGTATTTTGTTTTACAAGTTGTGATTTGATACCCCATCAAGATGTGAGATCAGCTAGCATTATGATTTTATCAGCTGAGATGACTTAGTGGAGGAATTTCAATTGGTATGTGATGTTTTATACTTCAATACCACACAAGAGGGGGGTGATTTGTGTGGTGTCCAATTTTTCGAGTGCTGTCTCAATAGAAGAACCTGGTTCTTCTTGGTGTTCCAACTTCTACTGGTGTGGAGTAATAAATGCAGTAAAGTAAAAAACACATAGATTTTTACGTGGAAACACCTGGCTCAAAAGGTGAAAAAACCACGACCTACTCCTCAGTAGGATTTTCCCAAACTCTTCACTACAACTCTGAGCCAAACAACATTTACAAAATAAACTCTTTTGTAAACCTAAGGACTAACTCTAATCCCTTTGTAGCAAACTAGCCTCTAGCTAATTGCGACAAGCTTCAAGTTAACTCTAACTTGAACAATGTGTACCTATTACAATTGCTTCTAATAAAGCTGAAAGATACAATATTAAATCACCTACTACAACCAACTAGACTCGAAAGACAAACAGATGGAACTGGTTCTTCTAGCTGGTCAGTAGCCTTTGTGTCGCACAAGGATTCTGCTTGCAAAATTTCTCTGGTAATTTTGCCTTCAGTTCTTGCTTCAATTCTGTCTTTGTGCGAATGATTCTTCAGTAGGAATACTTCAACATTATATAGCGCCAGAAGTTAAGATGTTCTTGTTTATTTCTAATGCAACTCTTCCTTGGTGGAAGAGTTTGTGTTTATCTCAACTTCCTTCCTTTATTTCTGTCCTTGCTGAACTCGAACTCTAACCCCTTATCAATTTGAAACCTTTTCGCATTAGGAGAGAATCTCTTAGTTCATGGATAATTCACAGATCACGTTTATCTCCTGTACATGTACGGTTCTTGTGCCAATTGGTTCGTTTGAGATGTTTGCCCTGATGGACCTGGTTCAACTAGGTAGGCATTTGTCAATCTTCAAAACCATGTAGTGGCTTGGATCAACAAATTACCCCTTTTTGATGATGACAAACTCTATGCTCAACCCTGTATAAACTTCAAACACTTTGTATGGTTTTAAGCATTTATCATGGAGAGACAAGGTTCATTAGGTTATAAATATCACAACCTCCCCTGATTTGAAAAAGCACATATTTTCCCCCTTTTGGCATCATCGAAAAGTTGCAGAATGATAAACTTACCAGAGTTGTTAACAATTACTCATGTCCATTGAGGCAACTGTAGGTGCAAACATGATTAATCATCAAAAGAAACCAATAAATGTAAGCTATCTAAGAAACTGAGACAAGTCAAGAACAAAAACAACAGAATTCATTGATTAGTACGCAATTAAAGCACCATACAAAAAAACTAAAGCAGTCACTACCATGAGCAAAAATAACAAGAACAGAAACAGAACAACTGGGTAAATAGGGGTTTTTGGTAGCTCTGGAATTCCTAAGGTTGGGAAGGGGCAGGTGAGGTTGGGGTCTTGGTTGAAGGAGAGAAAGCATTTGTTAAAGAACACCTTCATTTTTATCCTTCTCATTGGCTAGTTCAGATCTGAGAGCATCCCGCTCAGCTTCAACCTCATGAAGGAGAGAATTCAATCGAAGGATCTTCGCATCCTTTATCTCTCCTTCCTGCACCAATGACCTGACTTTACTATTGACTGGCTGCTTCCTAGATGAACNCATCTCAGGTTTCTTCACAAGAACCTCAAAGTGGGCAAGCACAGCTGTCAGAATAAAGCCATAAGGAATAGTGTGTGCTTTGGTTCCATTTACAACTCTGTCCAAGAGCTGGATGATGAAAGCTGGCCAGTTAATCTGCTTTTCCCTGTACAGGCACTCCATAAGTGTTAAGTCCATGTAACTGGCGATGTGCCTACGCTCTTGTCTTGGCAGCAGAAACTTGATCACAAATTCGAAGAGTAGCTTGTTTTGGGGCTTCATTTCACTTTTGAACACTGGCGTGGGCTCAAGTTCCTTCTCATTTTCACAAAAGAATCTTGTGATGTTGAGAGCTGAGGCCATTCCATCGAGACTGGGCCATCTTTTCCTAGTGTAATCATCATAGCCCTCAGCAGGGATATTCAAAATCTCTCCCAGCTCCTTTGCATCAAATGTGATCTGAATCCCCTTGACTGTGGAGGTTACCCTGCCATCTTTCACACTTGCATTGGCCATAAACTCCACTAGTTCATTCCTTGCCAGCCTTCCTTCCAGGTGAAGAACCATGTCCTTCCATCCCTGTACATCTAGTGTATTCAACAAAAAGATCATTCCTGATTCTTCCAGATCTCTCACCAGCTTTCCTTTAAGAATAGTACGCTTGCCAAACATGGTGAGTTTGTCAGATTGCTCACCAGAGATTTCCTCTTCTCCTNTCTTGAGGGTGTGGCAGAAACAGAAGCTGACTTCTTTTAAGAAGCCTTAGCCTTATTGGGCTTGGGTGTCTCAACCACAACTGGAGCCGGCTGCTCCTCATGATGGACCAGGTCCATTGTCTCATCATCAACATTAACAGCCTCAATAGGTTCTCCTAACTTTGCCTTCCCCTTGGCAGCTTTCTTTTTCTTGCTCTCTCTCAAAGCCCTTTCTAACTCCTCTTCTCCTTGTCGAACAACACTTCTTGTAGGACAAAACTTTGGGGCAGAAACATCAGCATATATTGAAACTTTTCTTTTCTTTGGGTAGTATCCTTCTTTGATTTTGAAGTTCTTTTCCTCTTGGGATTGTAGGACTCCCCCAGCTTCCTCAGCATCTCAACTAATGTCTCCTCGACAGATGAACCAGGTTCATCTGTTGATTTTTGTAGGCTCTCTAAACCTGCTGCTGCTTCCCCAACAATACTTCCCCCTAAATCTGTGACTCCTTCTTCATTAATCACAAGAGTGGGGCTACAAATAGCCAACGTGGCACCGTCCTCCCCTAATCCCCTTACAAAACCTCCTTCTCCCTTTCTCTCAAGATTTTTCCCAGTTTTCTTTGCCTATCTGGCACTTCTACATCAACAACTGACCCAACCAACACAAACCTGTTTTCAGTAGTAGCAGTTTCAGATTCAACTTCAAGATTACCTTGCTCAGAACTGGATGAACCTGGTGCTTCATCCTCATTAGCGGATTTGAAGGATTCACTTGAAGATTCAGACACATGAACCTCGCTGGATTTAAGAATTTCCTCCAAGAATCTTGCACGAGAGCCAGAGGCAACTGATTTTCTGGCCAAAATTTTTACTCTTCGTGCCATGGGGGCTGGAGTAGGGTTAGGTGTGGGTTCAGGAGTGGGTTCAAGAACTGGAGGATTTTGGGGAGATGAAGATCTATTTGGTGAATGTGAATTGTAAACTGAAGGAGAATTAGGACTGAAATTTTCTTCCCCATGATCAGAGTTTGTGTAGGAAGATGAAGCAGGGGGTGGTGAAGACATTGTTATGAATTTTTGGAAGTANGGAAGAGTGGAAGTAATGATGGCCCTTTTATAAGATGTGGCTATTAATTATACAACAGGCAGAACATTTACTCAAGTGGGAGTCTAATAGATGTATGAGTGTCATTAATTAGACAGTTAAGAATTCCCTAACTCTAGGCTAATTGAGTACCGATGGGACTTCTTGGAACAGGTTCATTTAGGTATAAGTACAAAGAATTTGAAATGAACCAAATATAGATAGAGTCCTGCTCATGTCTGACTGTAATTAATTTAATAATTGTATGGAGATGAGCACATACCTTGTCAGTCAGATGAACCAGTAGGGATGAACCAGGTTCATCGTGTTAAATTCTTTAATTTGCCTTAATTTACAAAGATAGAAAAACATCATTAGCAACAAGGGAATCATATTAATACATGTCAAGAGAGTACGACAATAAAGTCATGATACTGAGAAAATATTAGTCTGGTTGATTATCTATGTTAGTGTTTCTAGCCAAAAAAAATAATTTTTTCATTTTTTTTCTTTTATTAAGTGATCTTAATCATCCCTAATTCAAGCAGGTTTCTCTCAAAATTCTCCTTACTTAGTGATTTAGTAAAGATATCTGCAATTTGTTGGTCAGTAACATTCCTTTTTCATAGTTATCCTTTAGGAAATGGTGTCTAATATCTATGTGCTTAGTTCTTTTATGATGAACCGAGTTCTTCGTCATACTTATTGCACTAGTGTTGTCACAGAAAATAGGAATGCATCCAATCTCTATACCAAAGTCCATGAGTTGTTTCTTGATCCATAGCAACTGAGCACAGCATGAGGCTGCAGCCACATATTCAGCCTCAGCAGTAGACAAGGCTACTGAATTTTATTTCTTGGTGGCCCAAGACACAAGGCAGGAGCCCAAAAAGTGAGCCATGCCTGAAGTACTTTTCCTGTCAACCAGGAAACCTGCATAATCAGCGTCAGCATATCCTACAAGGTCGAAATTACTACCTTTAGGATACCAAAGACACAAATCAGTGGTGCCTTTCAGATATCTCAAAATTCTCTTCACTGCAGTTAGGTGAGACTCCTTTGGATTTACCTGAAACCTAGCACACAGTCCAACACTGAACACAATATCAAGTCTGCTGGTAGTGAGATATAATAGAGACCCAATCATCCCTCTGTATAGCTTCTGATCAACGAATGAATCAGGTTCATCCACATCTAATTTTGTAGCTGTGGCTATGGGGGTGTATTTCCTTTGAGTCTTCCATTTTAAATTTCTTGAGCAATTCTTTCACATACTTTTGTTGATGGATCATTTTTCCATTTGAGTTTTGCTTGATTTGCAAGCCTAAGAAGAAGTTTAGCCCACCCATCATACTCATCTCAAACTCACTCCCCATAAGTATAGCAAACTCCTTACTCAATTTTTGAGAAGTCGCCCCAAATATGATATAATCCACATATATTTGCACAACCAGGAGTTCTTTACCCTTTTCCTTTAAGAACAAGGTGCTGTCAATTTTACCTCGTTTGTATCCATGTTCTAGCAGGAATTTTGATAGACGCTCATACCATGCTCTTGGTGCTTGTTTGAGACCATAAAGAGCCTTGTCAAGTTTGTATACATGGTCAGGTGACTCCTTGCTTTCAAAACCTGGAGGCTGTTTGACAAATACATCTTCCTTCAGATAGCCATTGAGGAAGGCACTCTTAACATCCATCTGATGGAGAGTGAATTCCATGTGTGCAGCAAATGCTATAAGAAGTCTGATTGCCTCCAGTCTTGCCACAGGGGAAAAGGTCTCATCATAGTCAATTCCCTCTTCTTGACTGTATCCTTGAACAACCAGTCTAGCCTTGTTTCTTGTAACAGTTCCATCCTCATCGAGCTTGTTCCTGAAGACCCACTTTGTGCCAATCACTGATCTGTCTAGTGGTCTGGGTACCAAGTGCCACACTTGACTTCTTTCAAATTGATTCAGCTCTTCTTGCAAGGCATTTACCCAGTCAGCATCCTGTAAGGCTTCGCCAATGTTATTTGGTTCAATCAAGGATAGAAAGGCATCAAACGCACACAGATTTTTCAAAGAGGATCTTGTGTTGATTCCAGATGTTAGATCTATTATGATGTTCTCAAGAGGGTGAGAACTCTGATATCTTTGTGGTTTGAGAACCAACTTTTCACTTCTGGATAGTTTCATGGTGTCTTGTTGTTGTGGAACAGGATCAGGGCCAAGGTTCACATGTTGAGTTCCCCCTGTCATGTTGCTTGGGGTAGTTGGACCTGGTCCATCACCTGTTCCATCTTCCATATTTGCTTCAATGTTTTCACTGCTTCTCACCAGTCCAAGCTCCTCATCTTCTGGTTCCTGTCTCTCAGCAAGAGTGTTAGTTTCATCAAAGACAACATGTACACTTTCTTCTACACACATAGTTCTTTTATTATACACTTTATAAGCNCTCATCACTTCTGGGATCAAATTTTCCTAGGGAATCTTTGCCATTATTGTGCACAAAGCACTTGCATCCGAAAGTCCTAAGGTGGGATATGTTGGGCTTTCTCCCTTTAAGTAATTCATAAGGAGTTTTCTCTACCAGAGGCCTGGTCATGCATCTATTTATTATGTAGCATGCAGTGTTTATTGCTTCTGCCCAGAAGCTATGAGGTAGTTTGCCAGAAAGAAGCATGGTTCTTGCCATATCTTCAAGAGTTCTATTCTTTCTTTCAACAACCCCATGTTGCTGTTGTCACACCTCCTTTTTCACCGATGAGGGTAATAAGGAAATTTTTCTAATTTAAGTGACATAAATCGAATTTGGGATTATTTATTTAAATTCAGAGTCACCACCCGGATTTTTTTTACGGTGTTCCGGGACACCATTTATTTTAATATCTCAAATTGAGGAAATTTTTTACTATGTTTTAAAATGTCTGCGAACCAGAAATCCGGGTAAGGAATTCTGTTAACCCGGGAGAAGGTGTTAGGCACTCCCGAATTCCGTGGTTCTAGCACGGTCGCTTAACTGTTAATATTTGGCCTAATTATCTAATTAGTTACATATTTTAGCCTATTGTGCATTTAGCCTTTTTAATTTTTAAGCCGCTTTTAATATTTTATGGATTATTTCTGAAACAAGTCACGATGACGTGCATTCGTCATTTTGGACACATTGTAAACGCGCCACATGAAATGCACCCGCAATTTACAACGTGTGATTTTATTATTATTCGAAGTTGTGGTCGGGGGCATGAGTTGCCACACCGAGTGTAGATTATATAGTCATAAAATATGGTCATAACTATTAAAAATGCCTATTTGAGGCGAAATTCAATTATTCTCTGAGTTTTGAAATATTTTATCTAAAAGAGATATTTTAGCTTACGAGATGTGTCTATAAATTATTTTTGGTATTTATGGACTTATCTTGAAACAAGTCACGATAGCGTGCACTTGTTATTTTGGATACATCGCAACCGCATCACATGAAATGCACCTGCTATTGCAACATGTTAATTGTTTATTACTGATAGAAATTATAGTTGAAACTTTGCTCCATTATGGTGCATAACAGAAACAGAGTCCAAGGCGTCGATTTTTTTGATTAGATTTAAGTTTAGTTAGTTGTTAATGTTATTGGCATAGTCCATTTTTCTAGGTACTTAGCTCTCATGTTTATACTTTGTGTTAGTCCAAATACAAAAGAGAAATATTTGCTGAACAAATGTAGTTTTAACTGCTCAAGAAAAGTCCTGTTTAATAACTATTGGATATGGTACTACATACCAATGACCAAGAAACATTTTGTGTACCAATATATGTGCATATAAAATGTATGTCTACAACGTAGACTCTGCTATTTTGGTATTATCAACGAGTCACGCCAGCGTGCACTCGAACTCGAATGGAATTTATGTATCATGACTATGTCACGGAAATCATATCCGTAATCACGATAATTTATTAATATTTGTAATTATATGATCAAATCACGTGAAACGCACACTCGAATGGGATTTATGTATCACGACCATGCCACGGGAACCGTACACATGGCCATGATACACACTCTTTTCGATCAGAGCTTACTGCAATAAACATTCAAAGAGTCTAACGAGAAACAGGGTAATGCAACAACTTAAACTAACATGAATTGAAATTGGAAAATAGCCACTTGAGGTTTCGTTGTCATAACCTATCATAGATCTCAAGGAAATTAATAAGATGTTACTACCAAGATCAAGTGAAAACTTGTCTGATCTTCCAAAACCTTAAGAGCAATCCATAACGATTTCATCCTTAAGAGAATGCATTAACAGAAAACCAAGCAAACCACATGGAAAACATTACCTGAACAAACAAAAATTTAAAGAAAGAAAACGAAAAAATATTTGAATAAGGTAAGAATGAACCTTTTCTTCAATAGATAGAAACACGAACATGAAATTCGAAACGTCATCAAAATACATGACTCGCAGAGATTACAACTCGGATAAAGAACTCGAATAAGACCCGCGACAGGAACACCTGAACGACGACCTCGACGGACTGAACGTGGGGATCTTACACAGTTGAAACGAAGTTCTGCTCGTCGGTGCGATGACTATTTTCGGGGTGTTTTAGGCTGGAATTTGGACTGAAGTTTACGGGGTTGTTTTGGACTGATTTCACCAGGATTTTGGCTGATTTTCGATGGATAATTGGGGCTGTTTTTCAGCTCATTGTTGCTGATTTTGGGACTGTATTTGAGCTGATGTTTGTGGTGGTTAAAGGTTAGCTTTTGGGTGATGTTTAAGTGAAGAAGGAGCTGGCTTTGGCGTAAGAAACAGAGATGTTTTCACAGCTGTTTGAGCAGCTGTTTTCAGCTTTATTATAACTTGATTTAGATCACTTTTTTGGGACTGTTTGCAGCTGGTTTCAGCTGCTTTTGGGTCTGATTTTTGGGACCTTTTTGGGCTGGTATTTTAGACAATTTTCAGAGCTCTTTAATGGATTTTTGGTGGAATTTACATGGCTGAAACTTGAAGTTCGATCATGGGGTTTTGGTGGTGCAACGAGGTGGAAACAATGGCGGTTTTTGCGGTGTTAAAGCTGGCGGCTGAAGGTAGGTGGGTGAAGAAGGGTTCTTCTAGCGTTTTTCTTTTTAATGTGTAATCTCTAATGTGTGTGTTGAAGATGAGAGAGTGAGGAAGAAGAAGGGGGAGGGAAACGGCGCTGGTTTTTGGTTCTTAGTTCCTATTTTTTAGTCTATTTTTTTTTGTATCTAATTAGGTCTAGATTATATAGAGGAGGGGATTAGGGTTGTAATATGGAGAATTTGGTTGGGCCTGAGATTTTGGGCCCTCAAATTAGGCCAATTTTAAACAAGAACAAATTTTATCTTTAAAAAATAGTCATCTTACTACTAATTAAATTTCTTTTATCAAAACGACCTAATTAACATTTTAACTAATTAAATAAACTAATTGATTAAGTTAATGTATATTTTTTGTGACTTTTTATATTAATCTATCAATTAAAGGGTAATTAATTTCTAAAAATACGAATTAAACCTAACATTACATAAAATGAAAAATATGACAATTTTTATGATTTTTTTAATGATTTTAAAATATTAAACATGCATGAAATGCAACTAAATAAAGAAAAGTTCCTAAAATTCATTAAAAGTTATTTTTTGATTATTTTTAGGAGTAATTTCAATGCGGGACAAAAATTGGGTGTTCATAGCTGGGGGATTCTAGGGGCAGAAAAATTGTGATTGATACCATGTTCATCATAGAACTCAGCAAACTTTGCATTCTCAAATTCAGTACCATGATCAGATCTTATTGATTCTAGTTGATTTCCTAACTGATTTTGAGTTTTCTTAACAAATGAGGTGAACATATCAAATGCTTCATCCTTAGATGTCAGAAATAAGGTCCAAGTGAACCTTGAATAGTCATCAACTAGCACCATTACATATTTCTTACCACCTCTGCTCAGAGTTCTCATAGGACCACATAGGTCCATATGAACCAGTTCCAACGTCCTGGTGGTACTGACCATTTTCTTACTTTTGAAAGAAGATCTTACCTGCTTCCCCCTTGCACATGCCTCACAAACTTTGTCTTACTTGAACTTAATGTTAGGAAGTCCTACCACTAAGTCTTTAGAGACTAGTTTGTTTAGCTGATTTAGACTTACGTGACCAAGTCTTTTGTGCCACAGGAGGGGATCACTGTCCAACACACTTAGGCAAGTGAGTTCATTTTCAGACAGTGTGGACAAGTCTATGACATAGATGTTATTCATTCTTTTTCCCTGCAAAACAATCTTGTCAGTAAGCAGGTTAATCACAAAACATTTTGTGGAAGTAAAAGCAACCAGGTTACCTCTGTCACACAGTTGTGATACACTGATCAGGCTATATTTCAAGCCATCTATTAGATACACATGTTCAATGGATCGTGTGTCATCCTTACCTACCTTACCAACCCCAATAATTTTGACCTTTCTTTCCGTTTTCAAAGGAGACATTTCCTCCTTTGAGGCTTTCAAGTGAAAGGAACTGTTCCATGTTCCCTGTCATATGCTTTGAGCAGCCACTATCCAAATACCAAATTTGGCTGCCTCCTCTCACTTGAACCTACAAAAAGAAATCAGGGGTTAGTTTTAAGAACCCAAACTAGTTTGGGTTCTTTTCTATGAGAGAATGGATGAATCAAGCTTTTTCTAGCCCAATTTGGTAGCCAGTTTTTCCTTTTAACAAAACTCTTATTTCTTCGACTGACCTGCTCTTTTGCAGTACACTCAATTTTGTAGTGGCCAGTCTTACCACAATGGGTGCAGATTTTATTCTCAGGGAGAGTGAGATACTTGCTTTTGGGATCCCACTTGGGCAATTGACTCCCAAAGCTAATCTCTCTCCGGTTGCTACTATGATTCTCTTGAAGCCATATCAAAGCATTAGAGGATTTATTCCATTTACAAGTTTGATCTAATTCATATTTGACTTTGCCAAGTTCTTCTTTAAGAGTTCTTATCTGTTCATCCTTGGCATACATCTTATCTTTTAGTTTTCCCACATTTTCTTCTAACATGATATGAGAATGATCAACAACCTTTTTACTGGATCCTAGCTTTAGCTTTAAGTTTTCAGATTTTAGTTCTAGAATCTCAGTTTCAAGTGGATGAACCTGGTTCAACAAGACAGTGTTTCTCTTTTCAGATTCACTTACTCTAATTTTCAGGTTCATGCATTTTGCTTTTAGCTTTTCACATTCTGTAGAGAGTTGTTCCTTCTCTTTGGTTGTTTCTTCGGAATCATCCATGAAATCAAGTAGCAACTCAGAGAGTTTTTCCTTAGATAGGAACTTTATTTTATTTTTAAGATGGGAGATACTTACCTCTGGTTCTTCATGTGATTCCTCATCGGATTCTCCAATTGCCATGAGCGCCTGATCTTCATTCTCACCATCTTCTGATTCTTCATCTGAACTTTCCCCCCAAGCAGCAACCATAGCTTTTGTTGTGGTTTTCTTGGGTTGGACCAGTTCCTTCTTCCTGTTCCTTCTTTCATATCTCTCCTTTTTCCATTCCACTTCCCACTGAGGACAGTTCTTGATAAGATGGTCAGTCTTTCCACACTTGTATCATCCCTCGTTGGTTGCCCTTTCTGGAGCTTTTACTTTGTTGTAATTTCCTCCTATAGAGATGCCCTTCTTCCTTATTATAAAGTTTATGAATTCTTTGGTAATCATGGTCATCTCATGTTCCTCAAGATCTGCTCCCTTAGTGATTCTCAGTGCTAGACTCCTCTCCTTCTTTGGACCATCCATCTTCATTGTCTGCCTTCTAAGTTCATAGGCAGTAAGGTTTCCAATTAGCTCATCCAATCTGAGGGTTGCCATATTTTTGGATTCCTGGATAGCAGTGATTTTGCTTTCCCAGGAGATTGGTAAGACCCTTGTCAGGATCTTCTCTACCCTGTCCTCTTCAAGAATGACTCTACCAAGAGACTTAAGTTCATTTGTCAAAGTTGTGAACCTTGTGTACATCTCTTGGACTTTCTCTCCTTCTTTCATAGTGAAGTTTTCATACTGTGAGTATAGAAGAGTACCTCTTGATCTTTTTACCTGAGGTGTTCCTTCATGGGCTACTTTCAAGGTATCCCAGATTTCTTTGGCAATGGTGCAACTTTGGATTCTTCTATACTCGTCTGGACCTAGTCCATACACTAGCCACTTCTTGACCTATGCATTCTTCTCCCATTTCTTCAGATCCTCAGCAGTGCAGTCAGCTCTAGTCTTTGGTACATCTACACCTTTAGCACTCTTTATCATAGTCCCAGAGTTCATAGTCTTCTCCAATCAGGTGGTCCTTCATCCTGTTCTTCCACCAAGAGTAATACTGGCCATTGAAGAGTGGTGGCCTTGTAGTTGATTGACCCTCCCAGTTTCCAGGTGGTGCACTCATTTTGATCTTTTCCAAGGTGTTAGCCTTTTCAAGGATAACCTGCTCTGATACCAATTGNTCTTTCAGTTTACCTACATTTTCTTCTAGAGTGAGTTGTATGCAATCAACTGTTTTTTTACTTGTTCCTAATTTCAGTTTTAGATTTTCAGATTTTAGTTCTAGGACACTTGCTTCGAATGCATGAACCTGGTTCTTTAGAACAGTATTCTCACTGACTCTGAGTTCCAGGTTCTTACACTTTGCTTTTAACATTACACATTCCTTAGACAACTGTTCCTTTTCATTGTTTATATCCTCAGATTCATCAATGAAATCTAGCAATAATTCAGAGAGTTTTTCTTTAGATAGAAACTTAATCTTGTCTTTCAGATGAATTATACTTACCTCAGATTCCTCATGAGATTCTTCATCTGATTCTCCAATTGCCATAAGTGCTTGTTCATCTGTATCTTCATCATCTGATTCCTCATCTGAACTTTCTCCCCAAGCAGCAACCAAGTCTTTGTTGATCCTTTGTTCTTCTTAGGATGAACCTGTTCCTTCATTCATATCTTTCCTTCTTCCATTCAATTTCCCACTGAGGGAAGTTCTTGATGTGATGATTAGCCTTCTCACACTTGTAGCATCCCTCATTGGTCATTTTTTCAGCAGCCCTTGTTTTGTTGTTATTTCCACATCTTGATGAACCATTTCCTCTCATTAGATATTTCTTGAAGTCCTTGGTGATCATTTCCATTTCATCTTCCTCTAAATCAACACCTTCAGTGATTTTGAGTGCCAGGCTCCTTTCCTTCTTGGGCACATCCATCTTCATGGTCTGCCTTCTAAGTTCGTAGGCAGTGAGATTTCCAATCAGCTCATCCAGCTTAAGAGTTGCAATGTTCTTTGATTCCTGAATTGCAGTGATTTTGCTTTCCCAAGAAACTGGCAGAACCCTTGTTAGAATCTTCTCAACTTTGTCTTCTTCAAGAAGAATCCTTCCAAGAGACTTAAGTTCATTTGTTAGTGTGGTAAACATTGTATACATATCTTGGATAGTTTCTCCGTCCTTCATAGTGAAATTCTCATATTAAGAATGTAGTAGGATACCCATGGACCTCTTCACTTGAGGTGTTCCTTCACGAGCCACTTGCAAAATGTCCCAAATATCCTTAGCAGTAGTACAACTTTGAATTATGTTGTACTCGTCTGGACCAAGTCCACACACAAGCCATTTCTTGGCCTTAGAATTTCTCCCATTTTCTCAAGTCCTCAACAGTGCAGTCAGCTCTTGTCTTTGGCACATCTACTCCTTCAGCATTCTTCTTCATGGTAGCCAAAGGACCATCAGTAACAATGTCCCATATATCGTAATCTTATCCAATGATGTGGTCTCTCATTATGTTCTTCCACCAGGAGTAGTACTGGCCATTAAAGAGTGATGGCCTAGCAGTTGATTGTCCTTCCCAGTTCCCAGGTGGTGCACTTATCTTGATCTTCTCCTAAGGTGTTAGCCTCTTCAAGGATAACGTGCTCTGATACCAATTGATGTATTATACTTCAATACCACACAGGGGGGGGGGGGTGATTTGTGTGGTGTCCAATTTTTCGAGTGCTGTCTCAATAGAAGAACCTGGTTCTTCTTGGTGTTCCAACTTCTACTGGTGCGCAGTAATAAATGCAGTAAAGTAAAAATATAGAGATTTTTACGTGGAAAACACCTGGCTTAAAAGGTTAAAAAACCACGACCTACTCCTTAGTAGGATTTTCCCAAACTCTTCACTACAACTCTGAGCCAAACAGTATTTACAAAATAAACTCTTTTGTAAACCTAAGGACTAACTCTAATCCCTTTGTAGCAAACTGGCCTCTAGCTAATTGCGACAAACTTCAAGTTAACTCTAACTTGAACAGTGGGTACCTATTACAATTGCTTCTAATGAAGCTGAAAGATACAATATTAAATCACCTACTATAACCAACTAGACTCGAAAGAAAAATAGATGAAACTGGTTCTTCTAGCTGGTCAGTAGCCTTTGTATCGCACAAGGATTCTGCTTGCAAAATTTCTCTGGTAATTTTGCCTTCAGTTCTTGCTTCAATTTTGTCTTTGTGCGAATGAATCTTCAGTAGGAATACTTCAACATTATATAGCGCTAGAAGTTAAGATGTTCTTGTTTAGTTCTAATGCAACTCTTCCTTGGTGGAAGAGTTTGTGTTTATCTCAACTTCCTTCCTTTATTTCTGTCCTTGCTGAACTCGAACTCTAACCCCTTATCAATTTGCAACCTTTTTGCATTAGCAGAGAACCTCTTAGCTCATGGATAATTAACAGATCACGTTTATCTCCTGTGCATGTACGGTTTCTGTGCCAATTGGTTCGTTCGATATGTTTGCCTTGATGGAACTGGTTCAATTGGGTAGGCATTTGTCAATATTCAAAACCATGCAGTGACTTGGGTCAACAGTATGATATATTTTCGGTATGTGATTCAGAGTTGAGGACGAGGTCCTCGTGATATTTGTGATTCGATATGTTTTGACCGGGCTGAGTAGCGTAGTGGGAACTTTATCAGGATGGTATCCTTGTGATTTGTCCATATTCTTTGCTTCAGTCATTTTGTTATCTGTTTCTTTAGTTTAGTTTGCGGGATGTGTGCCCGGTGGTGTCAGCTGTGGCTGGTGACTCGGATGTTTAATAATGAAGTCTTCGTGTTCATTGCATCATTATCAGTGTTATGGGGTTTGGAAAAAAGAGTTCTTTCAGATGCGGGGCTAATACCCAATGTCGAGTTGGTTTCGGGAAGCTATTGATCAAAAGTGTTATACGAGCCTATGTGTGATGTAGTATGTTGTGTGGTTGTGCCTTGTGGGTGTAGTCATGAGTTGATGCAGCTGATTGAGTCTAATGCCGTATATGAATTTAGAATCGGGTCTTTTGTAAATGAGTAGAGGGTGAGAAGTAGAGATATGAGGCTTATCGGTGGTGATGTGAAGGCTATATTGCGGTTGGGATGGTATCATCGGGCTTATGAGGGTTTGGGTGACGTGGGATCACCCGCGGGTATGTGTTAGAAGTGTACTATCAGTGATTAGATGAATTCAAGGAGAATCTTGGCACGTTCGAGGACGAATGTTTGTTTAAGAGGGGGAGTATGTGATTAACCAAAAGGTCATCCCGTATATTCTATCTAATTCTGTGTTTTGAGGCCGTGAAAACCTCCTTCTATCTCACCTCGATTTGCGTGTGCAGCCCGGGCGTGTAGCTGGGAAGCCTTTATGTGAAAAACTGATAAAAATGATAATTTTGTATTAGAAAATTTAATAAAGTTGACTTCGGTCAACATTTTTAGTAAACGGAACCGGACCCGTGATTTGACGGTCTCGGAGGGTCCGTAGGAAAATATGGGACTTGGGCGTATGCCCGGAATCAAATTCTGAGGTCCCAAGTCCGAGATATGAATTTTTTAAAGAAAATTGTTTTCTGAAAAATATAAAAGTTTTTGAAAATGAAATGTTATGTGAAACCTGTGGTATCGGGCCCGTATCTTGGTTCCGGAGCCCGGTACAGGTTCGATATGATTTATATGTGTTATCTGTGAAGTTTGGTATGAAACAGACTTTGTTTGGCATGATTCGGACCTTAAATGCAAAATTTGATGTTTAAAGAAGTTTTGAGGAATTTAATTGATTTTTGGTTTGATTCGTCGTTTTAGTGCTATGTTATGTGATTTGGAACCTCGAGCGAGTCCGTATTAGGTTATAAGACTTGTTTGTGAATTTGGACAGGGTCCCGGGGGCCTCGGGTGTGTTTCGGATAGGTTCCGGGTCCATTTTCCCTATTTTTGCATTGCTGATGTTGTTTCTTGTTTCCTTCTATGCGATCGCATAGTGTTGCCTTGCACCCGCCCATTTTTCTCTTCACTGCATTCGCACACTCTGTTTCGCGATCGCTTTGGTCAAGGCCATTTCTTTTTCCCTATGCGATCGCACACTTCAGCTCGCGATCGCACTGTGCATCCTTGGACAGTGGTCATTTCCCTTATATGCGATCGCATGAGTTTATTCGCGATCGCATAGTACCTTTTTGGCCAGCAGCATTTTTCTTCTATGCGATCGCATCCTTGTGTCCGCGATCGCAATGCTTTAAATCACCGGGCAGAATATAAACTTCCAAAAATCAGGGTTTCACCATTTTAAACATATTTTGACTTCTAGAACTCGATTTTGGGCGATTCTTTGAGGGTTTTTCACACAAATCGAATGGGTAAGTGTTCTTCCACTAGAATTAAATATATTTCATGAATTAGTTCGATTTTTATCATTTAATTTGTGTTTTGGGTTGAGGGGATTGTGGGTTTTAAAAAAAAAAATTCAAAAATGAAAATTCATGATTTGAATAACCAAATGATATCGGAATTGGATAGATTTAGTATGGGTGAACTCGTATCAGAATGGGTAACCGGAATTTGTAAATTTGTCGGGTTCCGAGGTGTGGGCCCGGGGATCGACTTTTGGGTCGATTTTTATAATTTTGTAAAGATTGAAACTTTATTATTTAGAATAGTTCCTTATATGCTTTATGTGTATTTTGAAGTTGTTTTAGTTGATTTTGAGCCGTCCGGAGGTCTTTTCGCCCGAGAAGTCTATTTTTGAGTACCAGATTGTTGTCTTTGAGGTAAGTATCTTGCCTAACCTTGTGTGGGGGAACTGCCCCTTAGGATTGAGTCTTCCTTGTTGATTGTAGTCCGAGTATGCGAGGTGACGAGTGTGTACTCGTACTTATTTGCAATTAGATTGCCTTTTTAGGATTCGTAGATTCTTATATTACCTGTGTATGATCTGTAATTGTTACATTTGAACCCTTGGTTGTTAATTTCATCCCTTCCTTTTTAAATTAGAATTTTGTTTTTTTTGGATTCTTTCGTTGGCTATTTGAATTTACTTGACTTAACTGAATATTCTACTTCTCTTATCATCATGCTATATTTTCTTCCTAGCTTGTCTAATTGACTATAATTAGTGTCATCTAGCCTTATAGTTGACTAGCCGCAGTTGGAACATCTATTCGTTGGAGTCAAGCATGCCTGTGAGTCTTACATTGTGATTTATATGACAATTCCCTTAAGTGCCACTTAGGTCTAATTGTTAGACATTTATGTTATTGGTATTTCCTTGATGTTTCCTATTACTAGGCCTTTGTTTAAGCTGAGGGTTATTCCGTGAAGTTAACTATTTAGGTGAGATTGGTTATAGCTGTTTCCCTTGCCGGGATGTTATGGTTTTTGTTACTGTTTATGCTATTAATGATATGGTTTGTATTGTTGACTCCCTTGCCGGGATGTGATGGTTTCATTACTGTTTATGCTGTTAATGATATTGTTTGTACTGTTGAATCCCTTGTCGGGATGTTGTGGTTTTGATTACTGGTTATGCTGTTAATTATATTGTTTGTATTGTTGACTCCCTTGCCGGGATATGGTGATTTATGGGTCATATTGTTGGTTTTTCCTTGCCAAATATTCTTGATATTGTTTGGGTGAGGAAGAGTGTAAAACACGAAGGGTGCTGCCGTGTATTGTGAGGATGAGAGTGTTAATTCACGAAGGGTGATGCCGTGCCATGTTATGAAATTAAAGCACGAAGGATAATGCCGTACCATGTTATGATATTAAAGCACGAAGGATAATGCCGTGCCGTATCTATTTATTTATTGTGAGGATGAGAGTAAAAGCACGAAGGGCGATGCCGCGCACTTGTTTTTGTGAGAATGAGAGTAAAGCACGAAGGGTGATGTCGTGCACTTGTTTTGGTGAGAATGAGAGTAAGTACGAAGGGTGATGCCGTGCACTTGTTTTGGTGAGGATGAGAGTAAAAGCACGAAGGGTGATTCCGTGCACTTGTCTTTGCATTTTATTTCGTTGTTCTAAATTTGGATGTTCCTACTGATCTCTTACTGCATTTATTGGCAAGATTTGATATTCCTCCTGTACGGCATGGTAATTTCTGAGTTACGGACTGAGTTCTGGTGGATAAATCTTGAGGAGATTTTGATGAAGGGATTTTATTGAAAAGTATAATTGAAAAAGCAATGGTTTGAAATGATTATATTTGAATGACCTATACATCGAAGGTATATTTGAAAGGCACTAGTCTTGCCTAAAATGTTATTTGGAAGTCATTTACTGGGAAAACATCTTTGAGAAGTTTCGTATTTTGAAAGAAACTATGTTTTACGTAATTCTCTCTATTAAATAATATACTTATATCTGCTTTTGGAGAAAATATGTTTTCAAAGGAAACTCTTCCATACTAAAATGATTTTATTTGCACAAGTTTTTCATATGAACTGTTGTTTAAAGATTTCCACCAGTTTATGGATTTTAGTGGCTAAGGCCGGATGCAAACAAACCGATGTAGAGTTGAGTTATTGGTGTTCTCTATTGTATTGTGTTTCCTTTCGGTTTGGGTTGTTTTGTTGTCCATATTTCTGGGTATTTTTGTGCTGTTTCGTGATTGATTTCTGTAATTGCCTTCCGCTTTATATTGTCATTGTTGTAAATTATTCCGTGAAGTCTTAGATAAATGTAATGTTCGGTCATTTCTACATTCATGTTATATATCTTGTAGACCAGTGGTGTCTTGACTAGTCCTCATCACTACCGCACCGAGGTTAGTCTAGATACTTACTGGGCACCGCTGTGGTGTGCTCATACTATACTTCTGCATATTTTTGTGTGCAGATCCAGGTTCATATTGTAGTAGTTGTGTGTGTGATTGCCGAGGAGACTCAAGGTAACATGCTGCTGCGTTCACAGGCGTCGGAGTCACCTTCTTTGTATTTATTATTCATATACTATTGTATGTATTCCCAGACAGTTGTATTTAGAAGTTGGAGAAGATTCGTAGAGCTTATGACTTGTACTACCGGTTTTGGGAAAGTTTGTACATTCTGTTGAGATTCTATATAAAGACTGCTAGTTTTCCTTTATTTATTGATGATATTCAGTAACTGCTAGGCTTACCTAGTCCCTAAGACTAGGTACCATCACGATACCCAATAGAGGGAAATTGGGTCATGACATAATAGGACACAAGGTTGTCTGCCTGATACCATGTTGTCACGACCCAAAATTCCTAAGGTCGTGATGGCTCCGGACATCAAGGTTAGGCAAGCCAAAACATTAATTAATTGAAATAACTTTCCGTTTTAAAACATTTATGAAAACACTTCCTTTCACTTCATTACATAATAACCAAATAAAAGTCTGTTAACTAAAACAATGGATTAAAGATTTCACTTAAGCAATTATAAACCAATACATATCCCAAAACCCAGTGTCACAAGTACATGAGCAATTTCTAAGAATTCAACAATCATTACAAGCCTGTCCGAAATACAACTGGACAAGGAAATTTAAATGAAATAGATACAGTACGAAGGAGACTCTGTCAGCTGCGGATCACCTCCGGATGATGTAGCTCGCCTAAGTCTCCGAATCCTCCAAATTGCTATGAAAGTACTTGTGCTATAAAAATGCACAACAAGTTTAGCATGAGTACAAAAACAACGAGTACTCAGTAAGTCGCCCGCCTAACCTCATAGAGGTAGTGACGAGAGGTCAAATTAGATACTTACTAAAGGTCAATTTAAAATAGTTAACAGTGACACTAAGCATGATTATCATAGGCAATTCATTAAAATCAGGAATAAACATTTTCGACTCCGTTCACGTTTAACACTTTATATCTTCGTCATATTAATAATAATTAATTAACATGGTGATTTAATCAAATGACAATTTATCGACGGGAAGGAACAACTTCTTACAAGATCTTTTTGATAACTTTAAATCTCTATCATTCAATTGACAACCTAATATTTCAGGCCAGTAATCAGGCAAAATCATAGCAACTACGCAGTAAATATCATGCGCAAGCAATGCCGAGGGTCGAACGGCGTGGACCAACAATAATAAATTGTGCACTGACAAAGGGTCGAACGGTTCGAACCATAGATGCATCTATCCGCCCCGCTCGCGAATCGATCATGCGATGCGGTTTAAATAATACGGCTAGCCTGCTTGCGAATCATACATGCGACTCAGTTGCTCATATGAATACACGCACAACTACAGAATCTTCCTGCTCGCGAATCACTCAAGCGACTCAGGCACCCAAAGTTACACATATCCACATATTAAATCTGTATTTTATCAAGAAAATAGTTTTCTCAGGAAAGTGGTAAAATCCTTATTAAAAGAAACATGAAATATAGGTTTTGAAATCATTTGTTTTTGAAACTCATTTGTCAAGTTTAATGATATTCCACGATACAACCTAGTCCAGGTACACAAATATCCATAGAGAGATAAATTCTCTTTTTAGAAGATTAACAAGATGAACTCTAGTTTTCTTTTATATATTCAATTACGTCTTCGATTATATTAGCAGTTTAATATTACATGCAGGATTACAGGTATAACACGTAAGGCATGCTAGTGAGTCCTAGACTACCCGAACATGGCATAATAGTAGCTACGCACGGACTCCCGTCACCTCGTGCGTACGTAGACCCCGAAGATGATAAGATTCATTGAATTAATTCACCTAGGGGGACGATTCCCCCTCACAAAGTTAGAAAGGAGACTTACATCGCTCCGAAATTCCCACACCGGCTTCCAAGCCCCTCCGATGACTCCAACGGACGCACGATGCTCCGAAACTACCACATAATGGCAAAGCAATGAAAATTCATCATAATACTCACAACAAATTCAGATTATATACTTTCCCAACCCCGCTCGGAGAACAGACCAGAATGCCCTTGGGCCCACGTGCCCGGAAATCCGAAATTCTCGAAGATACATTCTACCCATAGCCCTACTAGTTCAATCATGCAATTTACTTTACATTCTATACTCAAATTCGTGGCTAAATTCCAAATTTACATTTTCTAGGTTTTCATCAAAAACCCCAATTTTCCCACAATTTCCCATATCAAATTTATGTAATGATCTTGTATTTAACTTGGAAATGAGAAGGAATCACTTACCTCTTGATGCTTGGTGAAA
The DNA here is from genome assembly GCA_005239525.1 of Nicotiana knightiana. NCBI lineage: Eukaryota > Viridiplantae > Streptophyta > Magnoliopsida > Solanales > Solanaceae > Nicotiana > Nicotiana knightiana. The sequence goes on from ML379408.1 coordinate 24,264, forward strand.
ATATCCCTTTGAAATCCTCCAAAATCGCCCAAACCAAATGAAAATGTGAGAGAAATGGCACAAACCCGACTTTAAAACATTCTGCCAAGGCCTCTTTCGCACCTGCGATCCAATGGCCGCTCCTGCGGCTCGCACCTGCGGAAATTCCATCGCAGGTGCGGCTCTGACTTGACCCAGCAAATTCTCGCTGCTGTGATCCCCTCTTCGCACCTGCGATTCCGCAGGTGCGCCCAATCTTCCGCACCTGCGGCCTCCTCAGCTCCAACCCCAATCTCGCACCTGCGGCGCCCTTAGCCGCACCTGCGGTCAAAGCCTCGCAGGTGCGATTACACCAGATGACAACAACCTTCAGCCTTCTGCAACTTTAAATATTGATCCGTCAATCACCAAAAATTCACCCCGGGCCCCCGAGACCCCGTCCAATAACACAAACCTGTCCCAAAACATGACACAGAGTTGCTCGAGCCCTCAAATCACAACAAACAACGCCGAAATCACAAATCACACTCAAATCCACTTCTTTAAGAACTTAGAATTTCAAACTTCTACATCCGACGCCGAAACCTATCAAATCACACCCGATTGACCTCAAATTTTGCATACAAGTCATATTCAACATTACGGACCTGCTCGAACTTCCGGATTCGCATTCCGACCTCGATATCAAAACTTCCACTTCCGGTCGAATTTCTCAAAAACCTTCAAATTTCTATCTTTAGCCAAATGACTCCAAAATGACCTACGGACATCCAAATTCACTTCCGATCGCGCTCCCAATTCCAGAATCACAACACGGAGCTATTCCCAGACTCGGAATCCCAAACGGACATCAACCTCACTGATATGCACTTCAAGCCCAAATTCATGAAATCCTTCTAAAATGCTAACTTTCAGAATATACTCCGAAGCGCTCCCGGGTTATCCAAACTCCGATTCGGACATACACCCTCGTCCGAAATCATCATACGAACCTGCTGGAACCTTCAAATCTTGATTCGGAGGTCGTTTACTCAAAATTCCAATCTTAGTTGATTTCTCCAACTTAAGGCTTCTGAAATGAGAATTTTCTTTCCAAATCAATTCTAAACTTCCTGGAATTGAATTCCGACCACACCCACGGGTAATAATACCTGAAACGAAGCTGCTCATGACTTCAAACCGCTGAACGACGTGCTAGAGCTCAAAACGACCGGCTGGGTCGTTACATTCTCCCCCACTTAAACCAACGTTCGTCCTCGAACGTGCCAAGAACTGCTCTGGAGTTACCTGAAATCACTATTTAACACCTCGAGCACCTGCCCGTGCTACCACAACCCAGTTGAGCACATTAGCTTGATCACACCTGAAGATTTCTTCTCTTATCCATACAATAAGCTCAGAATTCATTCACACACCTGAAATTTCTCTGCCAGGCCTAGTTCCAACATATAAACACAGTATCAACTACCACACGATATACCAGAACATGACCGCATACCTTTGCTGAATTAGCACCATGCACCGTATAACTCATCATCTGACCACGATGACACTCCCTGAACCTTAATAGCCAAAATTCCACGAATCTGATGCTCCCAATCACCTCATGATATATATACATACATCCTGCTATAATGCTGGCGATACCACCACAACAGAGGAAATGCACAGAAATTCATACTCAACTGCATAGTTAACAAATCCTTGAATACCTCATCTTGACTAGAATCATCACTTCATTATGAACTTGAATAATGGTATTTGTTCTTTAATATACACTTCACATAGCCTCATCGCACTGATCCTTGATCCGATAATCTCGTCTCACCCAGTACGAACTTTTCAGACAACAAACCACCCCAACATGACCAACAACCTCACATGATACCACATCGCGCCAATAGGCCATAACTCGAACATGATAATAAGAAACGACTCAGGAAGGAACTATTCAGCTCACGCAACTAATATGACTTCTTACTAGAAAATAGGAAATAAAACACAAGAAAATAAATACATATTAACCCTTCTCATTATCACACTGTTGCGGCGTGCAACCTGATCCGAATAACATACCCTTGGCAACGTGCCACTCGATCCACACATAAAATTTACATAAGAAGATATATATACGGAGCTGATTTGCTCACTATTACAATTTACTGAATATCGATCATAAGCATGCTAAGTGCATAATACCATCCTGGGGAGACTGATAAAGCCGTAGGCTACATAACTCAAGCACAACTGAGGTGCAATATATATATATATATATACACTCTAGATCTCAAGAGCTATCCTGCTCACATAACATCCCCACTACGCGGGACCTCAATACATAGGAAATTATCAAGCCGTTTCACAACTCGCACGGCACAATCATAATAACACATGAATTCGACGAAGAAGGAACAACACCCACTGTTGTAATACCTTTCCATGAAAAGTGCTCTTTTGAAAGGAACATGCCTGGCTCATACGAAGCCCATAATTATATTTAAATCCATCCACAAACATCGAGCCACCTTGCTCGCACCAACTAAGATAATAGCTTTTGCCTGGGTCCATATTAATCCACCTTCTCTCATAATACACGAGAACAACCATCATCACCGGGACTAACACCCCATAATCCATAATCAACTGAACCGAATGCCCTCCAGGCGTAAATTCTCAATTAAGCAATATTGCACTTCTTTATACTCCGTCCAAATCTAAAATCCATCAAGTGACTACATGTCACACTTTATACAATCTTTTCACGGTCATGCTTCCACGACCTTCCACACAAGGAAACAAGCCCGCCCATTATAACACCAACCATACTAAGGCCGCAAAACACATCAAGAACCCATGACCAGGGTACAAAGCCTCTTTCACCGAATATCAATCTCAGGTGACACTGAAGATAACACCATCTTACTCTGAACTTTCAAATCACTTTGTCTTGCTCTTCCGAGCTCATGACATCCTTATAAACATCGGACCTAAATCTCGATTCTTACTCCCAGTTACATACTGCTTCCCGCACCTAACATACCAACATGAGGTAGCGCAAGAATTCCATCATAACTTCCGAACCACCAATAGGGTGAACACTTCATCATATAGAAACTTTTTACTTGACTCACTTCAAGAGTACCATCTCAACACACGAGTGAATTCCCATTATCACCCAATCATGCAAATCCTTAAGTAGTAGCACTCAAATGCTCCCACATGAGATCCGTTACGATGGCCGACAAGCCCCGCATACACCGGCACAAACCACATGCATAACTAAATCACATCAAAGGAACCGATCACTGCCGCAAATGTGCCATTTCAACCATGGATAATCAATCTATCTTCCTTTAATCATCTTCAATTGCCTCAGGAATAATAAAAACTTCCTTCAACCCATAGCAAACTCAACCCTCACTCATCCCAAGTGACCTTGACTCACGAGACTATGCTGCCCAAATCCCGCAACTCATCTCATACCCTTCTGATAATCTTTTCTTCAATCCGGAGTCTATTTCTCTCACTCCTCCAATATTATCCTGCATGCTGAAACATATCATAGAACATTCCAATCATCCTCCTTTTTCTCAGAGATTACTCTGCAAAAGCTTGATTCTCGATCATACTGCTGCCTGAAATCCTTAAACGCCGCATTCTTAACTTTTGAACTCACTAGGACCGCCATTGAGAGTCACCCACTCCGACTGGCCCCGAATACAATCAACTCCAGGGCTCTCCTAGCACATGAACACCTTTTTCAATGAAACACGTGATTGGGTCACTAACCTTACAACTCGCTCATGCCTTAAGCATAAGTTCTGAATCTTCCAAGCCCATCCCTGGCCCGACAAGGCCAACTTTTGCACATATTCATCAAATCCCACACACGGTTACCATCTTACTCCTTTCCCTTAGCTGAAATAACTTTCCAACACGCCGACAATCCGCGACCCTATGCGAAGACAACCCTACGACCCAACTGCAGATGGTGGGACTCCCCCACTTAGCTCGAAGCTACTCCTTGCACCACTCTAGACCCCGCCAAGATCCTTTCTCCTTTGATAACACGTTCTTTCTCAACCCATCCGTCCAATTCTTCCAAATTCTCTTGCTAGCGCTCCCTAAATACTCATATCCTCTAGCATCCTTCACACATTCTACCTCCTACCGACTAGCCAATAGAACTCCTCCCCGAGACCTGTCAACCCCGCCATTGCTAACCTATTCACAGAAGACAACCCACCTGTGGAAATCACCCGCAAACACCTCCCAACGAAGCTGAAATGCACGCTCCCTGCGACTTCAATACCCCATCCTAGGCCCTGCTTCATTTACTGACGTACTACTCCGTCGCTCCTCGTGTACTTCCATTAAATGTGCAACAATGTCTTCAAGTTCCAAGCTATGCTGTCGTTCCCCCACTTTGCGACTGCTCGACTTCCGCTTCTTACACCTGGCCTCCTAGAAATGGAACCACCGCCTAGCCTCACTCCAGGATCATTCTTTGTAGCTCCCAAACCAGCAGATCACCACGACTTCAAGCTCTCCGAAGATCATCTCTTCCCTAGCTGCCTCCATTACCAACCTCTATCCGGCACTGAACCACCGCACCTCACGATCTCTGCTAACCGCATTCTTCAATGCTTCCTCTCAATACTCTGACCCCACGCAACCGAAAAACCCATAGCACCGACAAGTTAACACATTCCATTTGATAAATGACGACGATGACACGTCACAGGTGCATATCCTATCTCACTTGAAGACACCAAGTCTTACTACCTTATCAACCCCAACCGGACCATTCATAACCNAACATACGGGCAAACGTTCTATCATCATATCGACACCACGCGACAATCAAATGAAAACATCATCATTACCCGAGCACAACCTTAAGGCTCCCAGAAACATAACTATTGAGCTGAAATAACATATTACCCTTTTGCAGGGCCATAACAGCAGCCACGACCAATTACACATGGAAGAATCTCGATTACATTCATAGCACCATTTCCATTCCTCAAATTCCTGATCCATAGCAAGCGCTTCGCGATGCGTAAGATT
>MDKJ01132523.1:0-107924 GCA_005239525.1 Nicotiana knightiana
TACCCCAGGATTATATTTGCAGCGCCCGCTTAGTCTTCTACAAGACATAGTTGAGCGTGATCACAACTTAAGAATCATGAGAAGAATTATCCGACGCATGATTTGGAGCTTGCAGCGGTTGTGTTTGCATTAAAAATCTGGCGCCATTATCTGTATGGGGTCCATGTGGACGTGTTCTCAGACCAAAAGAGTCTTCGTATTTATTCAAACAAAAGGAGTTGAACTTGAGGCAGCGGAGGTGGTTAGAATTGCTCCAGGATTATGATATGAATATTTTGTACCATCTAGGAAATGTGAATGTGGTATCCGACGCTCTTATTCAGAAATCCATGGGTAGCCTGGCTCATTTGGAAGCAGGTCAGAGGCTTTTGGCTCGGGAAGTTTATCAGTTGGCTAGTCTGGGGATCTGTCTTTCGACCTCAGACGAAGGGGATGTCGTGGTGCATAATGGAGCAGAATCTTCAATTGCAACGGAATTCAAAGAAAAAAAATTCATAGATCCAGTATTGGTATAGTTGAGAGAGGCAATTCTGAATCATAAGACTACAACATTTTCACTCGGCAATGATGATGGTGTTTTGCGGTGCTGGATGATCTTCGGGAATGGGTAATGACAGAGGCTCACAATTCCAGGTATTTAGTACACCCAGGTTCTACGAAGATGTATCATGATCTCAAAGAGATTTATTGGTGGAATGGTATGAAAAAGGGTGTGGCGGACATTGTGGCTAGATCTCCGAATTGTCAGCAAGTGAAGGCCGAGCATCAGAGGCCCGGTGGGTTGACGCAGCTTATGGAAATACCAATGTGGAAATGGGAAATGATCAATATGGACTTGTGGTGGGGTTAACTCACACTCCACGTAGGTTCGACTCAGTTTGGGTAATAGTGGATCGGCTCACAAAGTCGGCACATTTCTTGCCAGTCAAGTCCACGATACTGCAGAACAGTACGCTCAGTTATATATCAAAGAAATAGTCAGGATCCATGGAACTCCAGTGTCTATTATCTCGGATTGAGGGGCCCAGTTCACAACTAACTTTTGGAAGAAATTTCAGCAAATTTTGGGTACGCAGGTAAATCTCAGCACAACATTACATCCACAGACTGATGGGCAGGCAGAGCGGACCATCCAAATGCTTGAAGATATGTTACGGGCTTGTGTGTTAGACTTCAAGGGTAGCTGGGATGATCACTTGCCGCTTATAGAATTTTCTTATAATAACAGTTTCCATGCTAGTATTCAGATGGCCCCATTTGAGGCGTTGTATGGAAGGAGGTGTAGGTCTCCGATTGGATGGTTCGAGGTTGGCGAAGCAAAACTGCTAGGACCGGATCTTGTAAAAGTTAAAGTAATTCAGGAAAGGATGAAGACTGCTCAGAGTCGTCATAAATCCTATGCGGACGTTTGTCGAAGAGATTTGGAGTTTCAAGTAGAAGTGATTCGGTATTCTTGAAGATGTCTCCCATGAAAGGAGTGATGCGGTTTGGGAAGAAAGGTAAATTGAGCCCTAGGTATGTCAGGCCGTACCAGATCGCTCAAAAGAAAGGACATGTGGCTTATAGGCTGGAATTACCCCCTGAGATGTCATTAGTGCACCCAGTGTTTCATGTGTCCATGTTGAAGAAGGTGATTGGGGATCCATCCGCCATTGTGGCAGTTGAGACGGTTGAAATTAATGAAGGATTTTCATATGAAGAGGTTCCAGTTGCTATTCTTGATAAGCAAGTCCATAGATTGAGGAACAAAGAGATTGCTTCTGTTAAAGTATTATGGCGGAGTCGACAAATTGAAAAAGCCATATGGGAAGCGGAAAATGAAATGAAAGAGAAATATCCCCACTTGTTTGTATAAGTCCGGTAGTGGTTTTGAAAGTTGTCATTCCTAAGGAATTATATATTGTGTTAACTTTTTTGCAAGAACACTCCACTCCCCTAATTACCCTACTATTGTGACTCTCAAACTTTGTGCCATAAATGTATATGTTGTTGTGATTAGTTGGAATATGTGCAACTTATTGAAATAGCTGAATTATGTGCAACTCATTGTAATAGTTGAATTATGTGCAAATTTGTGGAGTTAACCGAACTATATGAGGCTTGTGGAAGCAATTGAATTACATGTAGCTTGTTGAAATGACCAGATTATGTATAAGTTGATAGAGTAACTGATAATGTGTGGAATTGGTTAAATATGTGTTTCGGGGGCTCTCTGACAGGTAGATAGGCCTAATTACAAAGGAAAATCAGGCAAAATTTTCAGAAAATATCGGAGTTAGTTAAAATTTGGGGGTTGGCTTATTTTGTGTTTTTCCTACTCTAGTGATTCCCCGATCCTCATTCGAGGACGAAGGATTTTAAGTAGGGGAGAATGTAAAGACCCGTAAAATTTCATGCCTAAAAATAAAGCCCAAATAGGTTCCCGTGTTGTTATAACTGTTGAAATTCGTAAAACAGACCCTTTTTGAGTAAAAAGTACCCCAGGACCTAAAAGATATAATTTTCCAAATTTGCGCAGGTCTGCGGTCCACTATGTTATCGCAGATCAGGTATGCGGACCGCATAGTGGTCGCATACCTGGACATTTTGCTTTCCATTTTGAGGACAGCTATGCGGCCTAGAATGCGATCACATTTCACGAATGCGGGCCGCATAGTTGTCGCATTCTTGCACCTTGACTTTTGCAGAGGGAGTTATGCGACGCACTATACGATCACATAATAGGTATACAGACCGCATAGTGGTTGCATACCTGGGCAGTCTACTTTTCTTTTTGGCCCATTTGAGGGCCAATTATGTGACAGGAATGCGGACCGCATAGCAGGAAGGCGATCGCATTCCTGACCGCATTTCTTCTTCGGGACTGTTAAATTTCTAATTTTATACCCGACCCCCAGTTCATTAAAGCACATACCCCTTTCATTTTAAGCTCAGTTTCTGATAAATTAGAGAGAGGAGAGAGTGGGTTCTAGAGAGAGAGAGTTTCAACTTCATCAAATTTATTCCTCCATCACTACTCAGGCCTGGAATTGATCAAGTAGAACACCATTTTCTTCACTACAAGAGGTAAGCTTCCACCCCATCAACCTTAATTTCTAGATTTTTATTAAAATGAAACCTGGTTAGGTGAGTTCATGAAGATGGGGGTAGGAGTCTTGCATGCATGTAACCAACTAGTCATAATCTAGTAAAAGGAAATGGTTTAAAGTAATATTTCACTAAAAAAGAGGCCATTTAATCTAAAGGAACACCTAGTGTTGGATAGAATGCTCAAAAGAGTTCAAGACATGATCATTATTCCTAATTCTAAGTGAAATATGTCACATTGTGAACTAGATTGAAGGTGCTAGAAGGTCCGGTGAATTGTGGTATAAAATTAAAGGGGGAATTCCGATTCAAGGTATGTATGGCTAACTTTAATCTTTGTAGAGTTACCTTGTTGGTGTCCGAGCACACGGTATGAAATTCTTGCTTGAGAATATGTGAATTGACTGTCCTGCTGTATCGAGGTGTACGAGTTCATTCTCTGATTTTTCTTAAGTCGATTACCATGCTAATTGAGATTATGAAGGGTGATTCTTTGTGCTTATCCTGCCATGTGTAAGGTTTGTTAAATGTTCGAATATGTCAATATGGCAGTATGTGCTGTTAAATGAAAGAATGTTAACATACTCTAATATGGAAAGGTATCTAATTGCCAATGGCCGAGTGTGGCAAATGATGAAAAGAAACTGTGGATTGATTTAATTGAGTTAAATAATGATGGCATCACCATATGTGAATTACTGTTTGGTAAGGATTATTGTGCCGTGACTTCATATAGTTGTTGGTTGATATGAACTTATGTTCTTGATGATAAAGATCCCTGTGATGTAATTGTTGGTTGTTGTTGCTATGAAATATGAACGTACGGTGGAATCGGGTTGCGCGCCGCAACACAAAGTAATAAGGGTGAAGTGTGATGGTATGGTAAGATCAGGTTGCGCAGTGCAACACAAAGTAATAAGGGTGGAGAGGTAATAAGGGTGAGATGAGAATGTACGGTGGGATCGGATTGCGCGCCGCAACAGATGAATAGTTGAAATGAGTAACTGTGGAATCTCCATTTGTAACTTTCTGTATAAATGTGTGGTACTTGTGTGGTTAACCTGACTGTCTTCCAATTGTGTATTGTGTGATTCTACTTGGAATAAACTTTGTTCATACATGCTAGTACTATTCAATGGTACTAACGTCACTTTTGCCGGGGGCGCTACATATTTTATATGGATGTAGGTGGTTCCGCAGTAGGTAGCTCAGACCGCCGATAGTGGTGTTTCCCCTTCATACCTTCAGCAGATCCGGTGAGCCGCACTTCCTCTCGGGGTCGTGTGTAGTCTATATCCTCTCTTTTGTATATGATATGTCTTTTAAGGTATAGTCGGGGCCTTCCTTCCGGCAAGTATTGTGTAAACCCTTAGTACTCTTAGAGGCTCCGTAGACATGATGTAGGTTGTACATATATGTATTTTGGGCAGTATATGTGTTTACTAGTAATCGGGGTCCGAATCGGAATTATTGTATGTTTTGTGATTATCAAATTTTGAAATGATAAAGGATGAAATGAACTCAAGTAGTAGATTCATGTTTAAACTCTAAATTGCTAATTCACGTGGAATAATGTATATTGTGCACGTGGTAACGCGTTGGGTAGGAAAGGCAATCCAGGTCCGCTTGATCGGAATCATTCGGTTAGGTACCGTTCTCGTCCCTTGGTTTTGGGGCGTGACAGCCCCGAAAATGTAGAGGCCGATATAATCTGATAAGATGGCTAAGGGTAAACTCGAGCTCAGCCTTTTCAGTAAAGTACCTCATCATCAACACTATCCGCCAGAAGGACGGATGAATTTGAGCTAGAGTGACTCGATACCTTTTGCAAAATTCGAGCACAAGGTGAATTGGAGATGGAAGCCGAGCTAAATGGATGCTTAAACGTCAAAAATACACTCAAGATTCGAAAATGAGTGAACCGGGCTATAGCCGGGCATTGGAGCTGTAAAGCCTGGTCATACCAGGCTATAGCTGGGCGTTTGGGCTATAAATCCTAGTAGGACCAGGCGTTTGGGGGGCGTTAGAGCCCTAACTCCTGGCCATGCTTTATCCAGGCGTTTGGGCTATAAAGCCTGGTCCCTGGTCCGGTCCAATCCGAGTTTTGAAGGTTTTTAAGTATTTCCCGATTTGAATAGAAGTCTCCTACACGTTTAGGGTTTGTCCCAAAACATATAAATAGACCCAGAAACACAACTTTGGAGAATATTGACGTGGAGGAACACACACCACGCTTGAAGGAGGCTTCTAACTAGTTTTTCTTCTCTTTTCTTCCTTTAATTTCATAGTGTATTAGTTCTAGAGTTTTGGGTGCTACATGAATGTTGCAGTTTGATGCTTGAATTGTTTTTATTATTTTATCATATTGGTTTATTTATTCAATCTTGCGCTTAATTATTTGATTGCTTGATCACCAATTGAATACTATCTACGATTCTAGGATTGAACTCGGGAGAGGGAATTCTAGATTGCATATAAGCTAGGGTAGAGCAAGATCTTAACCCTTCAGGGGAGAGGATTTGCGGTTAGGATAGGAATATACCTAATCGCCTTGCTTGGTTATTATACAAGAATTATTAATTTCATAACACCCAACCAATCATATGTTCATAATAGTCTTTTCATCGATTAATTCAACCACAACGATGCTCATCAACAAGAATATAAATTCATTACAACCAACAATCCATGTGAAGTTAAGCTACAATAAACCTTGCCAACAATGAGTCATATACGATATTTTCATGGTCATTTAATTCAATTAGATCAATTCACAACTCCCTTTCATCACTTGTTACACAACCCTTATCACTTAGATACATTTACACATTTGTGTTCGTTACCATTCTTTCATACCAACATACTGAAGCATTTAACAAACCTTGCACATGATAGATTAATCACATAGAAGTCACCTTTCACAATTTCAATTATCACGACAGTCGACTAAGAAAAATCAGAGAATGAAATCTCACACCTCAACACAACCGGAAAATCAATTCACATATACTCAGCAAGAAACTCATACCGAATGTTCGGACACCAACAAGGTGACTCTACAAAAATTAAAGTTAGCCATACGTACCTCAAGTCTTCCCCTTTCTAATTTCTCTCACAATTCACCGAACCGTCTAGCACCATCAATCTATTCCACAATGTGACATATTTCACTTAGAATTAGGAATTTTGTACCCAATTGAGTATTTTATCAAACACTATGTGACCCCGTTAGGCTACTAACCCCCTTTGAGAATAATTACAAAAACTTTTTGTTCCCTTTAATAGATTATGGGGTTTAACTCACATGCATGCAAGATTTCACTTTTTATTTTCAAGAACCAACCTATGTTTGTTTTATTCTTACCCAAAATCTGAGAAATTGGGGAAATAGGGTGAAGACTTACCTCTTTGAGTGAAGAAGATGACAATAACTCGATAATTTACGGGCTTGAGTGATTTTGGAAAATCAATTTGGATGATGTTGAAACCTTCTCTCTCAAGAACTCTCTTTTTCTCTCTTTATTTTTGGTCAGAAAATCATTAAAAATGAAGGGAAGGGGTGTTTTATAAAACAGGGGGTCGGGTCTTAAATTTCGAAAATAGGAGCCCCGACACAGAAATGTGGTCAGGAATGCGATCACATTCCTGCTATGAGGTCCACATTCTTGTCGCATAGTTGGCCTTCAAATGTGCCAAAATGGGAACCACACTGCCCAGGTATGTGACCACTATGCGGTCCGCATACCTGTTATGCGATCGCATAGTACGTCGCATAACCTCCCTCGCAAAAACCATGGGGCAAGAATGCGACAACTATGCGGTCCACATACCTAAAATGCGATCGCATTCTGGGCTGCATAGTTGTCCTCAATTTGGACAGGCTACTTTCCAGGTATGCGACCACTATGCGGTCCGCATACCTGTTATACGATCGCATAGTGCGTCGCATAGCGAACAATTTCTGGAAAATTTAATCTTTCGAGTTCTGGGATACTTTTTACTCAAAATAGGACCATTTTTAAGAAGTTCTACAGTTGTAACAGCACAGGGACCTACTCGGGCATTATTTTAGACATAGAAAATTTACGGGTCTTTACATGCACTCATTCTCATAATTGATACTTGGCTCATATTTGTGAATCCCTGAATATCTATGATTGATACTTCACTGATTTTGCATAATGTTCTCTACTGATTTTTGAGTATTTCCTTAATTAAGACGTACTAATTTCCTGTTTCTCTTTGTTTGTATCATGCCTATCTCGCTAATGTGTGATATTTTCCTTGATTGATATTGATTTCCTTTAATTAGAACCTCACTGTAGGGTTTCCTTACTGATTTCCAGAATATAAATTATTTCTTACCTTATTTCCATAAATGATTTTGTTGTCAAATTAATTTTCCTTAAATAGAATTCTGAACTTGGCCTTACTTACATGTGATATACCTATACCATACCTATACTACTTCCTTATTGTGTTAAAATCAGCTTTACATAATTCCTTTCCTTATTTGTCACTGCTTATTACCGTTTGAGTATGACTCCTTAATTAAAGGAAGTCCTTTTTACCAATCTAATTCTAATTGATTGTTTACTCCCATAATTACCGCTGAAACTATTATTTTACCTTATTTCTGCCTATTCTCAAAACTATATATACTCTACTCTCTCATTAACAAAGACACGAACAATACACTGTTCTGAACTCTCTTACACATACATACTATCTTGTTTCTCTTTCTTTTTACTTGCTACCCAGTTGGCTGAAAGCCAAGACTGAGTGATTATACTGTTCTATTTCTCTACACACTACCCCTCTACTTCTCTTCACTTTATTGCTCTCCACTTTGCACTCCTTCTTTCATTCACATGGTATGTTTCCAGTTTAAGTTTACAACATCCAAAACAATATGTTTCTGTTTGTATTACGATTCCTTTTGTTTCTCTTATGTTTCTACTTGTGGTTCTGCTGTTTACCTTGCAATTAGCATGCCCGTACTGTCTATGTGATTTCCCATTTCCCCCTAGTTCAGCATGTCTATTGCTCTCTCTCTTACATGTCTCCACTACAATTATACCCTACCCCTGATTTCTAACACTATAAGCATGTACTCATGACCCCTAGTTACTATGTAATCCTGAACCCTTCCCCTGGACCTAATGTGTAACTCTGTTTAGCACCCCTTAATCTAATGTTGTTAAGATCCTGGCATGAACACTTTGTGATAGACTATATCTATGACTTTTGATGTTCTGTAGTACTTCTCTTGTGTTAACCTGTGTGCCGATATGCTTTCACATATGAACTACTTGTCACCAATTCCCCCTTTCCCTGTTTGTGACTGCTTCCTTGCACTATGCATGCTGATGTGTTTCTGAGTTGTTGATTGCCTTACCCTATTCCCTTTCAAACTATTTTTCACTAAAAGAAAAATCTTCTGTTCTCCAAAACTTATTTCAACTACTCATTTTCAAATTGTTTTCCAACTCAACTCTTTCAAAACTATGTCAAGCACTTCCATTATACTCTTAGACATTAGGTTCTGCCCCTCTTGTGTGACCATTGCCTTAGGACCATTGAGCTCCCTATGAACTTTGACACACAAGAGCTGGCATTTCCACACTGCACTTACTCTATCTTGGCTATGAAATCTGGGTGTGAGCACTGCCCGGGATCCTTTGAGATCCTTAGGGAACTCTGACACACCTGGATTATATCAAAGATTGTGAATTAATGGCATTTGAGGCATTCTGGGGATTTTGGGCCTATCAGTAGGCTCCCTATAGCATAACTCCTTGTTTTTCTTATTTCAATTATGTAATTTATGCAAATGGCCTGTAATAACTACTTGTAAACTACTATGGGGATGGATAGTGGAAAGGGAAGGGGTGGTTATGTATGCTTTAGCTATTAAAACGGTAGAAAACATGTTATCAGGTTTATATTCCTACTTGCGCAATAGAGACCATGCTTAGGACTCATTTCATGAATTAGAGATCATGTTCCCTAGGACTTATACTTACTATTTTCATCATGTCCATTTCACTATCATATCACTTAGAGATTCCTGCGTTAAAATGTGTTAATAACCAGTACTTTGAAATCATACTCTATGCTGCCATGAACACTTCGAGATCCGGTTTAGAGTAAACAACACTAAAATAAACTGCCACTCTTGCATCTTCTGAAATCATGCTTAATGTTGTAATTATTGTGCATTTAGAAATCCTACTTAGGTTTTTGTATATGCATCATTCTGCATCCCTATCTGTGCACTAGATATGATGTTTTAGGACTCATTTCCCCCTAATTACCAATGCATGAAAAAGGACGTAAAATTTTTTTACCATGTCTCTAAACAACTAGTGATAATTCTGCATTTGATGCAACACCTAAGTACATCATGTTTAGGCAAAACAACTCAAACAGTTTCTTTAATAATCTGGGTAATTACTGAGCATCGTCCTACGCCTAGGCAAGCTTTAGGTAATTAAAGTTGTTAAAACTTGAAATATGTCTATTTACGTTGGCTGCTTAATTATCAACAAGATAAAATCAGTAAGTAAAACTGATTAAGACTTCCTCTCCGAGTTATGCAATAAATCTGTCTTTGTTATAATCATTTAGATACCATGTTTTAGGATCTGAATCAAAAGACCTTAATTGTGTATGAGTCGTGCTGCCTATTTGTGTTACTTGTGGAGGTATACTTGTGCCTTTTCTCTGCTTTTCTGTGTTTCCCCTAATTGCAGTCCTACATGTTCTTATCTGTAACCTTAGTGTTTTTCCTTCAAACCTGAGGGTCTGCCTAGAACATCCCTTATAAGATAGAAGTCCTATATCCCTCCGGGACTAATAGGAAGGGACGGGTAATAACATGTAATAGAGGTCGATACCAACATTCAATTTAGTTACTTTCACGGGGTGGGAAAAGGGTAGAATATTGATATAATGTCCGATGAGCTAATACCACGTGTAGCCCCTCTTTGAGGAGTGATTAACAGATATTATACTGATGTGATCCATATAAACCTAGGATACCCTTTGTAAGCTTAGATCATAATCCTTTCAAAATCTAACCTTCATTATTTTTTTTAAACATCGGCATGCTTAAGACTTAAATCCCCTCTTATTTGAGCCTTTATTTGTTTGTTTGCTATGGTTTACGAATTCACGAAAGTTGTTGGGCCAGGAACCACATTTGTGGATCCTGAGGTGTGGCTAACACCTTCCCCGTAGGATAATTTCAAGCCCTTACCCTATCTCTGGTTAACAACGTAGTTCTAAATGAACCCCTTTGGTATCCTAACGTACCTTTAAAAATCATTAGGTGGCGATTTTCAAAAACACAAAGCTCTTTTCCAAAAAGAAAGAGTTGTCCCAACCGAATGTCATAAACCCGATCTTCGCGAGGAAAGAGGGGGCGCGACAGCATGGCGACTCTGCTGGGGAAATCTATCTAGGATTTTACCATTTCAAACGGCTTTGTGAACTTGTCTTTACTTTGTTAATACTTGCGACCTTTCCCTTTCCCCTTTTTATATGCAATTACTTCTCTATTTCTTTAAGCATTTATTTTTTTTCTTCAAAAGTAACTGACATGCTCTTTCCGTTTCCTTCATTTGTAACCGCTTCTAAATTATAAACTGTTGTATTTACTGCTTTCCATAACGTGCAAATACATGACAACATGTTTTTAAGGCTTATTTATTATTGCATAATCATGCTCAACATTCATACTCCACTCGTTCCAAACAAAATACTATAGCAACACTTGATGAGTGGTTGCGCTCTTCCTATAATATTACCCCCTAAATTCGGAAAGGCTTATTTGCGGTAAAACTAGTCGATCAGCGGTGCAGTCGACGGTTCCGTGCCTTTCCCCCTTGAGTTGTCCGCTCGAGGATACCAGTCTAAGACCCCATAGAAACATTACTCTGTTATGTTGTTTCATGCATCATGGTCAAACCTAGCCAGGGTAAAGTGTGGTCCGCACGATAGATTTTAAGATTGCCTTATCCAAAAGTCCCCTGGGTTTCCCTAAACCCAAACGGACATCATCACGTTTTGTGCATTTATTTGGAGAACTAAATGCTTTATGCTAATTGTTGATGTTAAATAGTCGAGTTTGGTGAGAGTAAGGTCCTAACCTTGTTTGTCTTGCAGAAAAATGAGGCACGAAGTCCCCAGATTCGGCATGGTCTCCAATATCCCTCCAAGATTGCTAAGTTGGTGAGATGATTTACATTCTAGTGACAAAACTCTCGTCAGAAAATACTTGGGCAATCTACCATCTCTCCTGGAAATCCAGCCTAACAACATGATAATAGAGGCTGCTACCATGTTCTAGGATTATGAAAGGTCCGTGTTCCGCTTTGGGGACATTGAAATGACACATTTGCTGGAGGAAATAGGAGGGCTGGCTGGCTTAGTATGGGAAACCCCAGGGTTGCTAATGCTTGAAAACCACACAGGCAAAGGTTTCCTCAAAATGATGGGTCTAAAGAAGAATACAGAACTGGTATGCTTAAAGAAGTCATACATTCCTTTTTATTACTTGTACGAAAGGTACGGTCACATCAAATCATACCGTACCTATCACGATGAGTCTGCCATCACATGCTTGGGACACATCCATCGTAGAGTATTCATCTTCATGTTTTGCTTCTTGGGCCTGGTTGTGTTTTCCAATAAATAAGGAGAGAATCCACACCAGATTGGCCATGGTAACCAAGACACTAATGGAAGGAACTGATGGGAAAAACTTCAGTATTGTGCCCATGATCATTGCAGACATATATCGAGCCCTGGAAAAGTGTTAACGAGGGGCTAGACACTTCGAAGGCTGCAATCTACTACTTCAGCTTTGGCTCATGGAAAATCTCCAAAAGGGCGAGTACCAACAAGAAGTTCATCGTAGAGTTTGGGATGACCACATCGCTTTCCACCATCCAAAGCGAATGAATTACATCCCCGACATGTTTGCTCAGCCTGAGAACGCCAAAGGATGGGTCGAGCTCTTTGGTAATCTGACTAAAGAACAGGTTCAGTGGATGTTTGAGTGGTTTCCGACATAGGAGTTCATCACTCGTTCCAGAGATGCACCGTTCCTAATACTTATTGGTCTAAGAGAAACATACCCTTACGTCCCTCTTCGAGTTATGAGGCAAGTGGGTAGGAAGCAAGTCATACCTAGGGTCGACAAGATGAGCCATCTTCGAGCTGACTTCCAAAATAACGATAGTCCTCACAAGTGCCAAGCCCAGCACATGTGGCACTGCAAGATTGTAATGGAGAAGGACACCATCGAGCAAGACAAATATCATGTCGGTTGTACCCCTTTCTATCCTGGTTGGTTGGAAGAAAATTGGGGTGGTCTGAGCGAGCCAAGGTTCGTCCAGGGACACAGGGTTATAGATGAAAAGGCCGAGGCAAAGGTAAAAAACAACTAGCTGCGCAAGAGGATCCGTGAGTGTGAGTATGAGCACCGCAAAATACATGAGTCTAACAAGAAACTAATCGAGGAATGGAAGGATATGGCTATCAACACCAACAAAAGGTTAGGGTATTTGGAGCGAGGCATAGCGAAGCTAGAGAAAAATTTCTCAAAAGGATTGAAGACTGTCAAAAGGCTGGAGGGACCAACGGAGGACATCTAGCCAGAGCATACCTGTTGTTGGGGCTACGCGAGTTAGGGGAGATGTACGAGGGAAGCAAGAATGCCGAGTCTGGGGAAGGTCCTTCTGGAACCAAGTAGCTAGGAATGTCTTTCTTTTTACTTATCACTGTAATAAGGCCAATGGCCATTAGTGACCTTTAGTTCCTGTTTATTTAGTGTCATTTTGGGATTTGTCTATTTTCTTATCAATAAAATGGTGCATTTAGCATCTTAAGTTCTCCAAATCAATTTTTCGCTAGGTCTACCTCAGGCACAAAAGAGGTCCCCAAATTAGGACGCACTTTACATTCCCGCACTATGTGTTTAAATACCGCAATACTTCTCATAATCCTCACTGACTTGGCGACTTTTTGTTTTTGTCTTTCTTTATTTATTTATTCTTCTCCCCAAAGATTAGTTCGTGCACTCTGGCATCATCATCCTATCTTACAATATCCAGGGGCCCTCCACCCCCTCCTCCTCTTAGTTCTCCCAAAGGCAAGAACAAAGGAAAAAAGAAAGTGGAAGATTCAGGCAACATCAGAAATGAGAATGTGGTTGAACGGGTAGAGGCCACTGATGGCCAGGGTATTCGGCTTCAGAATGAAACTGTGACACAGCTGGAATGGAAGTTGTTAAAATTCCAAGAAGAGCTTGATCAAGTTCGGAATCTGGAAAACCTGTCATTCTCCCTCAACGTCCCAGACGTCAACATCAAGAATCCTACACCTCCTCACAACATCCCAAAGCAGCAAAATCATCCCCCAGCTCATCATCACACCACCCCACCAAAGAACCAAACTCTTCCAGCACACTGCAATGCCTACCATACTCCAAACAACACCCCACTGCTTATCCCAGAACCTTAGAACTCCACAAATGACCATTTCCACACTCATGCTCCAGGCCACCATAACAATCCCATCTACGTGGAGACCATGCCACACTCCACTCCCCCATCACATACACACCTGAGTCTGATGAAAAGGACTTTCTTATCAATAACTTGGCCAAAGAACTTAGGAAGCTGACCATCTGGGTTCAAGGCGTCGAGCGAATCAAGGGAGTCGAAGGGTTGAACTATGAAGACCTCTGCATACAGCATGATGTCGAACTGCCCGAGGGATACAAACCTCCTAAGTTTGAAATGTTTGATGATACAGGTGATCCAAGGGTCCACCTAAGAACTTATTGTGACAAGCTGGTTGGAGTAGGGAAAGATGAAAGGATCCGCATGAAGCTGTTCATAAGGAGCTTGAAAGGAGATGCATTGTCTTGGTACATCAGCCAAGATCCCAAGAAATGGTTGAATTTGGTGAGCATGGCATCTGATTTTATGGACAGATTCAGGTTCAACACAGAGAACGCACCGGACGTGTTCTATATTTAGAAATTGAAAAAGAAGCCCACAGAGACATTTCGCGAGTATGCTACTCGTTGGAGGTCCGAAGCTGCCAAGGTCAGACCCACCTTAGAAGGGGAGCAGATGAACAAGTTCTTTGTCCGGGCCCAGGACCCGTAGTACTATGTTCGGTTGATGATGATTGAGAACCACAAGTTCTCCGACATTATCAAATTAGGTGAACGGATTAAAGAAGGTATCAAGAGCGGTATGGTCACAAATTTTGAAGCCTTGCAAGCTACAAACAAGGCTTTGCAGTCTGGTGGTGTGTCTAAGAAAAGAGACGTGGGAGCTGTGATGGTTGCACAAAGAACCAAATCCCCACTCAAATACCAAACTTACCCAACACCTCCACTCACATATCAACCAACCCCAAATTACCAAGAACCCTCGTACCAAGCTCCACCACTGACTTATCAATCACCTCTGCCACCGACATATCAACCTGCTTCACCCATATACTCACAACCCGCTCCTGTCTACCACACTTATAATTCCCAACCATCTCATTACCAATCACCCCCTACCCGTCAAAACTTCCCTAGAACTCATTCAAATTTTGATTGTAGACCTCCAAAACAGTATACCGCCCTCGCTGAACCCATCGACCAGCTGTATGAGAAGCTCAAAGCTGCTGGTTATGTCACCCCCATCCCTGCTGCAACCCCTGAGAATCCTTCTTAATGGGTCAACCCAAACAAGTACTGTGCATACCACTATGGCATGAAGGGGCACACCATCGATGAGTGCCGCTCTTTGAAGGACAAGATACAATCGTTGATTGAAAACAAGGTCATCATGGAAAAGGAATCCGCTCCAAACGTCTGCAATAATCCTCTTCCGGACCATAAGGGTAGAGGCATCCACTTGATTGAAATAGAAGATGATTGGGACCCCGAGGTATCAATCAGGTTGATAGCAGAAGGAAATGATCCAAAGAAACCTGTAGTCACTCTCAACCCGATCATAGTCCAGATTCAACCATCTGAGGATGCTGAGGTAAATATGTCCATGCCTTTTGAGTTTGAAGCAGTGTCACCTTCAAAAAGAACAGTATCGATTGAAGTTGAGTTCGTGTCTCCGGCAAATGCACCCGCACCATTTGATGTTGCAGTCTTGCCACCCCAGGCACATGTTCCATTCGAAGTGAGGGTAGCTCCACCAATCACGGTGGTGATATCAACCGCACCACCTTTCTATATAGATGCTGTACCATGGGACTATACAACCGAGGCGAGAAGGAAAGGCAAAGTCAAGACTGAAGAAACTGTTGGAGCGCAGGGTATGACAAGAGCTGGTAGAGTCTATACCCCTAAATATCTTGCTGAATCCAGTAGGCAGTCTTCCAATCGGCCTCCCATTGTCGACACAGGTCCGGACGACCTTAAGAGGAAAGTACAGGCCAAGGAGTATTCGGTCATCGACCAGTTCAACAAAACGTCAGTGCAAATATCCATCCTCTCTTTGCTGTAGAATTTCGAGACGCACAAGAATGCTTTATTGAAGGTGTTGAACGAGGCCTATGTGCCAAACAACATCACTAGTGGAGAAATGGCTAATATGGTGGGCCAAGTGTTGGAGAGTCACAAGAATACTTTCCATGAGGACGAGCTTCCTCCTGAAGGGTTGGGCCATAACAAAGCACTGCACATAACTGTGCAATGCGAAGATTATTTCATCACCAGAATCTTGATCGATAGGGGATCCAGTCTTAACATCTGTCCGTTGATAACGCTCAAGAAATTGGCTAAAGGGCTGCATGAGATAAAGGATGGAGCGATCAGCGTGAAAGCCTTCGATGGATCTCAGAGGTCCACCATTGGTGAGATCAGCCTATGCCTGCAAATAGGGCCAACCTGGTTCGAGGTGGACTTCCAAGTGATATATGTGCCAGCATCCTACAATCTGTTATTGAGAAGAACCTGGATCCATGCTGCTGGGGCCGTAGAATCAACGCTGCATCAGGCAGTGAAGTTCGAGTGGAACCACCAAGAGGTGATTATTCATGGTGACGGTAGCAACCCTATTTACAGTCGCCAGACTATTCGTGTGATTAAAGGAAGAAAGAAGCTGGGTGGAGAAACTTACCACCACATTGAACGGGTCAACACTATCGACAAAGACAAATGGTGGGATAGCAAGATTGCAAGTATGATGAATTGGCGAGGGTACAAGCCAGGTAAAGGGCTCGATAAGAACCTTCAGTGGATCTCCAAACCTATCAAACTCAAGAAGCACGCCCAC
Organism: Nicotiana knightiana; assembly: GCA_005239525.1. NCBI lineage: Eukaryota > Viridiplantae > Streptophyta > Magnoliopsida > Solanales > Solanaceae > Nicotiana > Nicotiana knightiana. The sequence continues at coordinate 16,395 of MDKJ01132523.1, forward strand.
CACTTTCGGGTTGGGGTACGAATACACTTGGGAAGAAATCAAAAACTGGTCGCCACCATGGCGCGGTCCTTATTACCCTTTGGAGCAACCAATAACACATCTGGAGCAGACCTTCCAACAGGCTGACATTATTTATGGATCAGACAAAGAAGAAGAACTTGCAGCAATGAGGAACTTGTTTCTGGAGGACAGTGATATGGATTGTTGTGTTATTTTCGAGGAGGAGGGGGAGGAAGGCCCTTCTACACAGGCTGTGAGCAGAGGGACGTACCTCAAGAATTGGACTGTCAGGACAACCAAAGCCCGACGAGCCTCGGGGTAGCAAGGCTAAAACAAGCATTATTCACTATTTTCTTTACAAAATGATTTCCTTTTTCGCATTTTAATTCGTGCAATAAGATCTTAAATATTCAAAACAATCGTTCAGTTTATCAAAAGCATTTTTAAATTTTTCTTATGAATCAATATTTATTGCTATCATTTTTCTCTCATTGCTTTACCTATACAACATTACTATTACCTGTCTTGATGAACCGATGACTGTGACATGCAACGAGACAACGCAGCAAACAGGCGTAGATTCAGAAGAAGATGACATACCTGAAGAGATTGTCAAAGAAGTTGAGAATTTTGAAAACAGACCTAAGTCCAACCTGGACGAGACTGAAATCATCAACCTGGGAGATTCAGAAAACATCAAGGAAACACGAATCAACATTCATTTGTCGCCGTCAGAAAAGAAATAATATGCAGAATTTCTAAAGAAGTATGAGGACATATTCGCCTAGTCATATGATCACATGACTGGTCTAAGTACGTCTATTGTGGCTCGCAAATTGCAAACCAATCCAATGTGTCCACCGGTAAAACAAAAGCTCAGGAAGTTCAAACCTGACATGAGTTTGAAAATCAAAGAAGAAGTCACCAAGCAGATCAACGCCAAGGTTCTTAGGGTAGTTGAGTACCCGACATGGTTAGCCAACATTGTGCCAGTACCAAAGAAGGATGGGAAGGTCAGAGTCTGTGTCGACTACCGGGATCTCAACCGGGCTAGTCCAAAAGACGACTTCCCTATGCCAAATATACATATCCTGATTGACAATTGCGCCAAGCATGAACTACAATCATTCGTGGACTGCTTCGCTGGTTATCATCAGATCTGTATGGATGAGGACGATGCTAAGAAAACAACTTTTATTACGCCATGGGGAGTGTACTGTTACAAGATGATGCCATTCGGCCGGAAGAATGCAGGGGCCACCTACATGAGGGCTATGACCACCATCTTCCACGACATGATTCTCAAGGAGATCGAGATATACGTGGATGATGTTATTATCAAGTCTAGGAGATCCACTGACCACATGAAATATTTGACGAAGTTCTTCAAAAGGTTTTGGAGATACAATCTGAAGCTGAACCCCGCAAAGTGTGCATTCGGGGTTCCTGCTGGAATGTTGCTCGGGTTCATTGTCAGCCGCCGAAGGATAGAATTGGGTCTGTCAAAGGTTAAAGCCATTCAAGAACTACCACCGCCAAGGAACAAGAAAGATGTGATGAGTTTCATGGGGATACTTAATTACCACCGCAACAAAGTGGACCGATGATTGTCAAAAAGCTTTCGACAAAATCAAGGCATACCTATCAACACCACTAGTCTTGGTACTGCCTGAGCCAGGTAGACCTCTGTTACTCTACCTTGCAGTGTTATGGAGCTTTCAGCTGCGTTCTGGGGAAGCACGATAAAACATGAAGAAAGGAGCAAGCCATTTATTATCTCAGCAAAAAGTTCACTCCGTACGAGACCAGATATTCTCTATTGGAACGCACTTGTTGTTCTTTGACTTGGGTAGCCCAGAAGCTGAGGCATTACTTCTGGGCCTACACAACATATCTCATATCGAGGATGGATCCATTGAAGTACATCTTTCAGAAGCCCATGCCCACTGGCAAGCTAGCCAAGTGGAAAATCCTGCTGAGTGAGCTCGATATTATCTATGTGACTCAGAAAGCGGTCAAGGGACAAGCACTGGCAGACCATCTTGCTGAGAACCCTATAGACGGAGAATACGAACGTTTGAAAATGTATTCTCCTGATGATGATGTATCATTCATAGGAGAAGACATTGTAGAATCCTATGACGGTTGGAGAATGTTCTTCGATGGAGCGGGGAACTTCAAGGAAATTGGCATTGGAGCAGTCCTAATATCAAAAACCGGTCAGCATTATTCGGTATCTGCCAAACTCAGATTCCCCTACACCAACAACATGGCACAATATGAAGCTTGTATCTTAGGGCTAAATATGGCCATTGACATGAACGTCAAGGAGCTGTTAATGATTGGTGACTCATATTTGCTGGTACATCAGGTACAATGAGAGACGCTACCAAGAATTCCAAGATACTGTCGTATCTGCACCACGTACAGGAATTAAGAAAGAGGTTCACAAAGACGGAATTTAGGCATGTCCCCAGAATCCAGAATGAGTTTGCCGATGCATTGGCTACTTTGTCCTCAATGATCCAACACCCGGACAAGAATTTCATTGATCCCATTCCCGTAAAGATCCATAATCATCTAGCCTATTGTGCCCATGTCGAAGAGGATGCAGATGGAAATCCTTGGTTTCATGACATCAAAGACTATTTGGCAAAAGGAGATTACTCAGAGCTTGTGAATCCCACTCAGAAACGCACACTTCAAAAACTATCCAACAATTTCTTTCACAGCGGAGGAATCCTATATAGGAGGACTCCCGATTTGAGATTATTACATCGTGTCAATGCAAAGGAAGTATCCAAGCTGCCAGAGGAGATTCATGCTGGGACCTGTGGCCCGCATATGAACAGTTTCATTCTGGAAAAGAAGATATTCCGAGCTGGTTACTTTTGGATGACTATGGAAAAGGACTGCATCCAGTATGTCCAGAAATGCCACCGTTGTCAGATACACACAGATATGATAAAGATACCTCCAAACAAGCTCAATGCAACAAGCTCACCATCGCCGTTCGCCGCCTGGGGCATGGACGTTATTGGACCAATCGAGCCTGCCGCGTCCAACAGACACAGGTTCATTCTGGTAGCCATGGACTATGTCACCAAATGGGTCGAAGCAGCATCCTACAAAGCAGTGACTAAGAAAGTCGTGGTAGACTTTGTTCGCGACCGTGTTGCTTGTCGATTCGGGATTCCTGAGTCAATCATCACCGACAATGTTTCCAATCTCAACAGTGACCCGATGAAAGGTATTTGCGAGGATTTAAAGATCAAACACAAGAATTCCACAGCTTACAGACCTCAGATGAAGGGAGATGTAGAAGTCACCAACAAAAACATCAAAAAGATACTAAGAAAGATGATATAAATACACAAGCAGTGGCACGAGAAGTTATTATTTTCCTTATTGGGATATCGCACCACAGTTCGTACCTCAACAGGGGCAACTCCCTATATGCTAGTTTATGGTACTGAGGCTGTTATTCCTGCCGAAGTTGAGATTCCATCTCTAAGAATTATACAAGAAGCTAATCTCAACGACGCAAAATGGGTAAAAAGTCGTTATGAGCAACTAACCCTCATAGACGGAAAAAGAATGAATGCAGTCTGTCATGGTCAACTCAATCAGAACAGAATGCCCCGAGCCTTCAACAAGAGAGTCAAGCCTAGACAGTTCACACCGGGGCAGCTGGTGCTGAAGAAGATCTTTCCACATCAAGACAAAGCCAAAGGTAAGTTCTCTCCCAACTGGAAAGGTCCGTACATGGTTCATCGGGTACTGACAGGAGGAGCACTTATACTCATGGAAATGGACAGAGAAGTCTGGCCAAAGCCAATCAATTCAGATGCAGTCAAACACTACTATGTGTAGTCTTTATTCTTTATCAATGATGTAAATTTAACTACGCCTGACCTGATTCCCGTTTAAGAGGGGATACGTAGGCAGCCCTATGGGTTCGGTCACAATTAAATAAAAATTTACTTTTTCCCTGCAATTGGAAACTGGGGCAGAATTTTGAGGAGGACCCTCAAAATCCTGAAGCAAGTTCAGCCAATCGCCGCACGAGCAACAACCAGAAGCATTCACCCATCAAACTGGGGCAGAATTTTGAGGAGGACCCTCAAAATTCCGTAGCAGGAGAGGTTGCAATGTCCTGAGCCGTGTCACGGTCATTGGGTCATCCCAAAATTATTTTTATACATTATGCTTTTACAAAATCATGCATGTTTGTTTTTGAAACAACTTCTTTTAGGAATGCTACCCCAATAATACAGACAGTATCATTAGATCCAGCCCAGCAAGTCGAGAAAAGCCAGCAGGGATACGAACTAACTCCCCCGATTACAGAACTCACGATCTTTCTTTGGTTGCAGGCACTAAGGTTGCAAAACCCCTAAATAAACTGTCCACCCAGGGGACAAACATTGTCCAAAATACGACTCTCAAACTGCTGCACTTGCCGACGTTCGCACATGCCTCAATACTCTGCAGTCACAATGCTCTCAATAATCACAGTTCCGCAATTTGTCAGCAGCTAAGAATTCTTACTGTTATTTTATTTCTTGAATAAGGCTACCATTCTGCCTTCCGAGGTTAAGCTCTACCTCTATTTACATTTTGCAAAAGGCTACCATTCTGCCTTCGGAGACTAAACGCTGTCTCCATCTGCATTTACATTTTTTGCATAAGGCTACCATTCTGCCTTCCGAGGTTAAGCTCTACCTCCATCTTTATCATTGCATAAGGCTACCATTCTGCCTTCTTAGACTAAACGATGTCTCCATCTGCATTTGCATCTTTTCATAAGGCTACCATTCTGCCTTCCGAGGCTAAGCTCTGTCTCCATCTCCATTGCATAAGGATACCATTATGCCTTTCGAGGCTAAGCTCTGCCTCTAATTTACCTTTCGAGACTAATCACTGTTTCAATCACTAGTTACTTCGCTTTCCTTTCGGGCTAAGCTCTGCCCTTTTATTCGCAAGACTAAGCTCTGCCTCAAATTTACCTTTCAATACTAATCGCTGTCTCAAGCACTATTTACTTCGCTTTCCTTTCGGGCTAAGCTCTGCCCTTTTATTCGCAAGACTAAGCTCTGTCTCGTCATCATCATTCTATTGCATCTGTATGGGCTGAAATATCGCCAACTCATCCAAGGGCGTCATCGTTTGGAGGCACCATTTTCATGGCCCGAGAACACCATGCCATGGCATGAGGATCTCTCCCAACCTCTGCATATCATTATTCAAAGGAGTCATCATTCAGAGGCACCATTTTCATGGCTCGAGAACATCATTTTCGTGGCCTGCGAATCCTTCATCAAGAAATTCATAGCCCAGGACGTCATGGTCTGAGGACGTCATCCTTAACCATCCAAAGACATCATTCATGGTCCAACGAAATTTGCATCATGTTTTGATTGTATTATTTATTTACAGGTAATCCGGCGAGCAAACTTCCATCCCGGCACGAGCGGTCCTGCTCCAATTCTCCCAACAACCCCGCAAGCCGTTTGTGCACCTAACCCTATACTTTGCGTCTGTTCTTGTAAAACTTCATCGGTATACTTCACCGATGACTCCTGAAACATACGGCCCGATTCCTGTAAAATCTGGGATATGTAGGCAACTCAGAAATCAGGGTGCGACTGGAATCTCTCCAAACCATTTCACTCGGTCAAAATTGGCCATCATATCTTTACCCGACAACTCCTTCATCCTTCCGGGGTAAAGAGGGGCAGCTGTTATACCCAATTTTTCCTTAAACTAATTTGAAATTTTGCATATGTGCCTTCAAAATCACTTTTTATAATAACTGGTATTTTTCCATAATTTTCCATATTTTATTAATTTCTTTTCCAATTTATTCAGTATTTTAAATTCAACGATTATTCATAATTATATTATAAATAATTTTAAAATATTTCATAGCTCAATATATCATTTTAATCCTATTAGGATTTAATTTCACAAATTGGCCAATTTGGCATTATTTGGCCATAACTATAGCAATTTTGTAGTTATAGCCTAAATGTACATTTTATACCATTTTAATTAAATAATTAGTCATTTCTATTTTTAATATTAGTTAATTACTTTAATTTCACTTATTTAGCATTAATTACATTTTTATGTAATTATTAGCTATTTTTACTAATTATTTATCTATTTAAAACGGGTATTTAATAAATAGCCACTTTTAATTCAATTCTATTCAATCTTACCCGGACCCCCAACCCAATTAATTGGCCCAAATAACCCAGGCCCAAAAGCTTAGCCTACCCGACCCAATCCACCATTTAATCTGAGCCGTTGATTATTTCAAATCAACGGCCCAGATCGATCCTTTCCATATTAATTCCTAAAGACTCCCCCCTCCCCGTTTCATTTCCCCCTCTCATTTTTCTCACCGAACCTTCTCTCTCTCTCTCTATGAGACCCCCTCTAGAACCTTCCCCCCTTCTTTGAGCTCTGTCTCTCCTTCAACCACCACCTCCCTCGCCGGAAGTCATGGCCTCTCATCATCTTCTAGCCTCTACTTCACCCCACGTCGGTTTGACACTACCCTGAGGTCGTCAGACGAACCTGGAGAGGTTCAACTCCTACTCATGGTCCTTCATGCCATTTTCCGGCCACCTCCGGCCATTCGAGTAAGATCTATGACCTTTGGGTTAAAACCAGTATCTTTTTAAGGCTTTCTTATCTTTTCTCGGTTCTCTTCGAAACCCTAGTTCTTTAAATCTCTCGATTCTTCTAGATCTGTAACAGATCTATACATATTATGAGCTATTTTCATGTTTCCCTTAAAGACTTTACTATTTCCTAGACGATTCTTCATTTTTCAAACTAGGGTTTCTAAATCCTTTTTCAAAATAGTTCTCTTTCTGGTTTCCTAGAATTATTTTATGATTTTTGTCGTGTCTAAACACTATGTGAGTTTTTCCCCATTTTGTCTGATTCATTTTGTTTTTGTCTGATCATTTTGTTAAAAACCCCAAATTTCTCGGTTTCAATATGTGTTTCTGAGTTTGTTTGCGATAATATGTTTACATGTTCTATTATGTTTACCGTGTTCTTATGAATACTTAGTGATTTTGTGATTTTACCCCATGTTTTCCCATTACGATTTTTGGATTCAATTACTTCTGCCTATATCATGTCTATGATGTGATTCGTACTGTGTTCTATACGAATCCCTAACTTCTATATGATTTTACTTTACTAGTCTTCCTATGGTTCTGATTTTTGTCTATTGTATGTTTATTGCACTCATTCTCATAATGTTGTGACAAATCAATTCTATCTTTTCAATTTGTGAATCCCTAAATCTCAGTGATTGATACTTCACTAATTTGGCATAATGTTCTTTACTGATTTTTGAGTATTTCCTTAATTAAGACGTGCTAATTCCCTGTTTCTCTTTATTTGTATCACGCCTATCCCGCTAATGTGTGATATTTTCCTTGATTGATATTGATTTCCTGTAATTAGAACCTCACTCGAGGGTTTCCTTACTGATTCCTAGAATATAAATTATTTCTTACCTTATTTCCATAAATGATTTTGCTGTCAAATTAATTTTCCTTAAATAGAATTCTGAACTTGGCCTTACTTACATGTGATATACCTATACCATACCTATACTACTTCCTTAATGTGTTAAAATAGGCTTTACATAATTCCTTTCCTTATTTGTCACTACTTATTACCGTTTGAGTATGACTCCTTAATTAAAGGAAGTCATTTTACCAATCTAATTCTAATTGATTGCTTACTCCCATAATTACCGCTGAAACTATTATTTTGCCTTATTTCTGCCCATTCTCAAAACTATATATACTCTACTCTCTTATTAACAAAGACACGAGAACTAAACTGTTCTGAACTCTCTTACACACATACTCTCTTGTTTCTCTTGCTGTTTACTTGCTAATCAGTTGGCTGAAAGCCAAGACTGAGTGATTATACTGTTCTATTGCTCTACACACTACTGCTCTACTTCTCTTCACTTTATCACTCTCCACTTTCACTCGTTCTTTCATTCAACTGGTATGTTTTCAGTTTAAGTTTACATCATCCAAAACAATATGTTTCTGTTTGTATTACAATTCCTTTTGTTTCTCTTATGTTTCTACTTGTGGTTCTGTTGTTTATCTTGCAATTAGCATGCATGTTCTGTCTGTGTGATTTCTCCTTTCCCCCTAGTCCAGCATGTCTATTGCTCTCTCTCTTACATGTTTCCACTACAACTCTGCCTTACCCCTGATTCCTAACACTATAAGCATGTACTCATGACCCCTATTACTATGTAATCCTGAACCCTTCCCCTGGACCTAATGTGTAACTCTGTTTAGCACCCCTTAATCTAATGTTGTTAAGCTCCTGGCATGAACACTTTTTGATAGACTATTGCTATGACTATTTACGTTCTGTAGTACTTCTCTAGTGTTAACTTGTGTCCCGATATGCTTTCACATATGAACTACTTGTCCCCAATTCCCCCTTTCCCTGTTTGTGACTGCTTCCTTGCACTATGCATGCTGATGTGTTTCTGAGTTGTTGATTGCCTTGCCCTCTTCCCTTTCAAACTGTTTTTCACTAAAAGAAAAATCTTCTGTTCTCCAAAACTTATTTCAAACTACTCATTTTCAAACTGTTTCCCAACTCAACTCTTTCAAAACTATGTCAAGCACTTCCACTATACTCTTAGACATTAGGTTTTGCCCCTCTTGTGTGAGCATTGCCTTGGGACCCTTGAGCTCCCTCTGAACTTTGACACACAAGAGCTTGCCTTTCCACACTGTACTTACTCTATCTTGGATATGAAATATGGGTGTGAACACTGTCCGGGATCCTTTAAGATCCTTAGGGAACTTTGACACACCTGGATTATGTCAAGGCTGTGAATTAATGGCATTTGAGGCGTTCTGGGGATTTTGGGCCTATCAGTAGGCTCCCTATAGCATAACTCCTTCGTTTTCTTATTTCAATTATGTAATTTATGCAAATGGCCTGTAATAACTACTTGTAAACTACTCTGGGGATGGATAGTGGAAAGGGAAGAGGTGATTATGTATGCTTTAGCTATTAAAAGGGTAAAAAACATGTTATCAGGTTTATATTCCTACTTGCGCAATAGAGACCATTTTTAGACCTCATTTCATGAATTAGAGATCATGTTCCCTAGGAATTATACTTACTATTTTCAGCATGTCCATCTCACTATCGTATCACTTAGAGAATCCTGCGTTAAAATGTGTTAATAACCAGTAATTTGCAATCATGCTCTATGCTTCCATGAACACTTAGAGATTCTGTTTGGAGTAAACAACACTAAAATAAACTGCAACTTTTGCATCTTCTGAAATCATGCTTAATGCTGTAATTATTGTGCATTTAGAAATCCTGCTTAGGATTTTCTATATGCATCATTCTGCATCCCTATCTGTGCACTAGATATCACGTTTTAGGGCTCATTTCCCGCCTAATTACCAATGCATGAAAAATGACCTAAAACTGTTTTACCATGTCTCTAAACAACTAGTGATAATTCTGCATTTGATGCAACACGTAAGTACAACATGTTTAGGCAAAACAACTCAAATAGTTTCTTTAATAATCTGGGTAATTACTGAGCATCGTCTTACGCCTAGGAAAGCCTGAGGTAATTAAAGTTGTTAAAATTGGAAATATGTCTATTTATGTAGGCTGCTTAATTATCAACAAGATAAAATCAGTAAGTAAAACTGATTAAAACTTCCTTTCTGAGTTATGCAATAAATCTGTCTTTGTTATAATGATCTAGATACCATGTTTTAGGATCTGAATCAAAAGACCTTAACTGTATATGAGTCGTGCTGCCTATTTGCATACTTTTGGAGGTATACTTGTGCCTTTTCTCTGCTTTTCTACGTTTCCCCTAATTGCAGTCCTACATGTTCTTATCTGTCGCCTTAGTGTTTTTACTTCAAACCTGAGGGTCTGCCTAGAACATCCCTTATAGGATAGAAGTCCTAAATCCCTCCGGGACTAATAGGAAGGGACGGGTAATAGCATGCAATAGAGGTCGAGACCAACACTCGATTTAATTACTTTCACGGGGTGGGAAAAGGGTAGAATATGGATATGATAACCAGTGCGCTAATACCACGTGTAGCCCCTCTTTGAGGAGTGATTATCGAGTATTGTACTGATGTGATACATATAAACCTAGGATACTCTTTGTATGCTTAGATCGTAATCCTTTTCAAAATGTAACCTTCTTTATTATTTTTTTTAAATATCGGCATGCTTAAGACTTAAATCCCCTCTTATTTGAGCCTTTATTTGTTTGTTTTCTAAGTTGTACGAATTCACAAAAGCTGTTGGGCCGGGAACCACATTTGTGGATCCTGAGAGGTGCTTAACACCTTTCCCTTAGGATAGTTTCAAGCCCTTACGCTATCTATGGTTAACAACGTAGTTGTAAATGAACCTCTTTGGTGTCCTAACACACCTTTAAAAATCATTAGGTGGCGACTCTCAAAAACACAAACCCCTTTTCCAAAAGGAAAGAGTTGTCCCAACCGAATGTTATAAACCCGATTTCCGCGAGGAAAGAGGGGGCACGACACATACCTCTGTTACTGTTGAAGGTAACTCACAATGCTTTTATTTTTCTACCTGAGTTGAGTAATATAGATGATCTTCATTATCTAGGTACCTCATACCCTTCTCATCTTGCTCCTTTTATTTGTTGAAGCTTGTACCTACCTTCTGAATCTCTCATTTCCTTTCACCATAGGGGTGGATAGATATTCTTGCCTTAAGGCTCTTTATCGAGAGGCTTACACATCTTAGTACACAAATGATTTACTAAAAAACTTATATTTACTCATCATAAGCATCACGCAAAATCGAGTTTCTCTGAATCAACTTTTCCACGGCTATATATCTTACCAACTGTCTTTCCGAATGTAGGCATCGCCTTATTACGGATAAAATAGAATTTAGGAGTCTGAATTCTTACAAGTGAGCTCTACCACACGATCTAAAGTAAGGATAAAGAGTGGTAGTCCTAAATGCCATGTAGCCTCCTGCTTATAAGTGTGGTGCACAACACACCCATAAACAAGACTCTACTAGACACGACTAGTAGACTCCCTAAGACAGAACTGCTCAGATACAACTTTTGTCAAAACCCAATTGAAGGCCTCGACGGGCACCCAATGTCTTACTCAACCGAGTACCAAGGTAATATATATTTCTTATCGCACTATCATTGGTAACTGGTCACTGATTATAGCTCGATGGTGGTGAAAATACAGTACTACTGCATATATATATATATATATATATAACCTCTTCTATCTTGACTAAAAGGAGACAATACTCAATTGAATATAAAGTCTCGATAAGGGAGAATACTGTCACTTATGAGACTGGATAATGTACGTAAATTTGGGAGTATGAACTTCTCTTTATGCCTCATTATCAAACAAATATAATTACGAGATCATGCCAAAATGAAGGAAGGGATTAGCCTTAACATACCTGAGCCGATTCTCTTGACAATCCTTCTAACACACGCCAATCGCGACGAAACACATAACGGTGAATCGGAATAGGGAGCGATTTGTATGATATTCTTGAGAAAGATTGCACCGTACTCCCTTAGAATCACAAATCCCATGTTGATATAGTATTAGATAGTATTCGTATGAAATTCTTGAAGCAATAACGTTGCCATTGCAAAATCTTATCCTTGCTGAAGCTTTTTCTCAAGAGATGAACAATTGATAACATTGTTATTGCAAAGTTTATCCTTGCTGAAGCTTTCCATTATTACCTTATAGACACAATGAATTAGAGAAGTCTTGAATCCTTAGGTGTGGACCCCACTTTGATAAAATGACTAAGCCAAGAGCTCCTCCAAAATGTGCCACCTTGTCTTGTGAGTTAAAGACTCATTATCATGGCCTCTTTGGGCAGCCACGTTGGGAGGGGGGGGGGGGTTAAATTTATCAAGTTTATTAAAATTTTTTTACCCCTTTCCTTAATTATCCTTAATTAGTTTATTAATCCCCCACTAATCAAATAATTACCCAATTCCCCACATAATTAAGAATTATCTCAAATTACTTAACATACTAGTCACTTTTAACACACGTTATACACCTTACTATCATGGCCATGTGGTACCTTGTATGGCACTCGTATATAAATACTGATTATTTTAACTCGGGCCATATTGTATCCCAAAATGTCAAACTTCGACGAAATTCATTTTCTTCGATCTGCTTGCCCTCTCACCTTCACGAGTTTACTTATCACTTGTTTGAAATAGAATAATTCTTATAATCTCCAAATAATCTCAATCCCGAGCTTTCATCAATTCACTTACGACATACATTCACGTACGAAAACAAGGGGTATAATAGTGCACCAGACACTGGCGATGCATAATAGGGAGCTTGGGGCCTAGGTGTGGCCGGAGCACAGCTGGCGGCTGGAAGTTCTAAATGAACATGGTGACTCACATTGCCCCTACCATGACGAGTTGCAGCTCGGACGCGAGTTCCACTATATGTGCCAGACTCTCGAGACCTCTTGGCCTCTCTCTCATCTCTCCCGAATTAGCATACCCTCAAATCTCCTAGCAATCCCCACTATCTGTAGATATGCATTGTCCATATCCAACTCTCGAGCCATGCTAAATCTGATACTAGGGTTGAGACCAAAGCTGGTGCATGTTTATAAAAATCATCGAACCGGATCGCATACTTCGACACGACCATAGAACCCTAGCGCAACTGCTCAAATTCTGCGTGCCATGCATCTCTGAGTCTCTAGGAACATACTCCCTCAAGAACATATCCGAGAACTGAGTCCAAGTGAGTGTTGCTACCTCGGCCATACGATCCAACTCAGATGCTCACCACCAGTGGTAGGCCGATCCTCTAAGCTGCAACGTAGTGAAAGAAATCCCACTAGACTTCACAACACCCACTGTATGGAGGATACAGTGGAACTCCTCAAGAAAAATGTGGGCATCCTCTGACGCCAAGCCACTGAAAGTAGGAGGGTGGCACTTCTTGTAACTATCGAGCTTGAGATGCTCCGCCTCAGAAACTGTTTCCCTAACATCCGACTAAACTGGAGCTACCGGTTGCATCGATATAACCTCTGGAACCTGGTCGACCTGGACCTTCTGCTCTGGGGTAGCGATGGTGGGATTCTATGTTCCTCCCCCGGCCTGAGATGTCGTAGGAGCAAGTGGTATCAACCCTGCCTGAGCCAACGTGCTGAACATGCTCAGAAAGTGGGCGAAGGTCTCCTGAAGAGCTAGTGCAGTAACAGGCGTCTTACGTGCCTACACTCCAACTGGAGCTACTGGTGGCTCCTCTGTAGCAGCTCGTACGGGTGCTCTGGTTGCACCACGTGGACGTTTTTGGCCTCTACCCCGACCCCGACCTCTCATGACTCTAGTAGGGGACGTGGGTGTTTGATCATCCGATCCAGCTTTATGTGTCCTCACCATCTATGAGAGAATAGAAAGACATGAATTTAGAGTCGGAAGTAAAAATCTCGCATGATAAGGAATCAAGTAAGTGAAACTTTTCCTAATAGCTCCATAGCCTCCCGAAGATAAGTACAGACTTCTTGGTATCGATCCGCGAGACTCTTCTAACTTGCTTCTGACTCATAACACCTATGAACCTAGAGCTCTAATACCAACTTGTCTTGACCCCAATTTCCCTTCCGTATGATGTCATGATGGCACCTAGTCCCTAAGACTAGGTAAGCCTAACAATTATTCAAATAACTAAAAATTAAGATGAAACTCAAATCTCAATATCTGAAATAAATTAAACTGTGAATCTCAAAATGATTACAACTCCCAAAACCCGGTAGAAATAAGTAACTAGCTTCTAAGAGAAATAGTAAGTGTCTCTATACATTAGAGTCTAAGGAAAATAAGGAAAAATAAAATAATAAGGATAGAGAGGGACAAAGAGTTCTGCGGACGCTGGCAGATGTACCTTGAAGTCTCCACACATAGGCTATCTCACTGATATCTGGCCTGATAGGACGAACCTTGGATTTGCAAAAAATATGTGCAGAAGAGTAGCACGAGTACACCACAACGGTACCCAATAAAGTGACAAGCCTAACCTCGGTAGAGTAGTGACGAGCTCGGGTCAGGGCCGTACTTGAATAAAAAAGAAAGAGGGCAGAAGATATAATAATATAATGAAAAGACTGAGAGTTTAATAATGAGAAATTACAGAAAGGTAACAACACAACAAATAGGGGTAAACAACAGGGGCGCTTCCGAGGTACCGCCTCGTAGTCCCAAAAGTAAATATGCAACATGGGAGCTCCCGAGGTACAACCTCGTAGTCCCAAAAGTAAATATGCAACATGGGAGCTCCCGAGGTACCACCTCGTAGTCCCAAAAGAAAATACACAACCCATAACAGATGGAACAACGAAGTTACAACAAGGAATTCTACAGTTAAAGACTAAATACAAAATCAAGGAAAACAGGAATTCAACAAAGCATGTTGCACAGATTGCAAGTAAGGATTAAAACACGTAGACATGTGATATTAGGATAAACATGGTAACTACACATGCTAAGGCAACTCAGTTAAGGAATTAAAAGAAGACTACCCAGCAAGAAACGAATTTTTCAAGATTTAACCCGAGTACGCACTCGTCACCTCGCATACATAGCCTTCACATATTTCAAATACCATAGCAATACAAAAACCTGAGGGAAATTTCCCCCACACAAGGTTAGACAAGTCACTTACCTCGAATCAAGCTCAATCAGATAATAAGAATTTCTTTCCCTCGACTTTCCGACTCCGAAAAGCCCAAATCCAGCAAAAAGCTATTATAGACTATAAATATCACTATAAGAAACTAATCTAAATAATGAAAGCATGGTTTTAACAAGAACTTAGGAAATCGACCCAAAAAAGTCAACTCGGGCCCACGTCTCGAAATTGGATAAAAGTCATAAAATACGAATACCCATTCGATATCGAGTTAACCCATACCAAAATTACTCAAATCTGATATTAAAATCTCTACCCAAACCTCAAAATTCAGCCTAAGGATCTTTCCACATTTTCCCCAAATTTCTCAACCCAAATATTTAATTAAATGAAGAAATTAATGATAGATTAGTGGATAATAATAAAAAATGAGTATAGAATTCATACACAAATGCTTCCTAATCCCTCAAAATTTCACCTCAATCTGAGCTCTCTAGGTTAAAAAATGGAGAATGAGACCCTCGGAATTGGCTCTTTTCTGCCCGGCGAAGTCACACCTTCGAACACACATCCGCATATACGGCTCTGTACCTACGGAATTTCCATCGCATGTGCGATTCTCACTTCGACCAGACACGTCCGCTTCTGCAGATGCAATTACGCTTCTGGGCACGCAGTCCTGTGGACCATGTCCGCTCCTGCGATCAACAGGCCTCCCTGGCCTTTTTTCTTCTACACTTATTCTTCCGCACAAGCGGATCCGCTTCTGTAGCCTTCATGCCACACATGCGACCACTGGATAATCCCCTTCCAGTCCGCACCTGTGCTCTATGGCTCACTTCTGTGAGCTCACACCTGCGATGAGGACTCCGCATGTGCGATTACACCAGCAAGTGCCCAACTTCAGCAATGCATTCAACTCCAAATTCAATCCGTTGATCACCTGAAATCCACCCAAGGCCCCCAGGAACTCAACCAAATACACCAACAAGTCCTAAAACATCATATGAACTTAGTCGAGCCTTAAAATCACATTAAAAATATTCTAAAAACACAAATTGCACATTGATTTATGAACTTTAAAGCTTCAAAAATGACATCAAAGAATGTTAAAACCACGAATTGTGCATCGATTCAAGCCTAATGAACTTTAAAACTTTAAACTTCTAAATTCGACGGCGAAACCTATCAAACCAAGTCTGATTAACCTCAAATTTTGCACATAAGTCGTAAATGACATTACAGATCTATTCCAGCTTTTGGAACCGAAATCCGACCTCGATATCAAAAAGTCCACCCCCGATCAAACTTTCCAAAATTCCTCCAACTTTTTAACTTTCGTCAATTAACATCGAACTGACCCACGGACCTCCAAATCAACATCTGTACAAACTCCTACGACCAAAATCACCCTATGAAGCTATTGGAACCATCGAAACTCCATTCTGCAATCGTCTTTACACAAATCAAACTACAGTCAATTCCTATGACTTAAATCTCCATTTTAGGGACTATGTGTCCCATATGACTCCAAAAACTAGAAACCAAACCCTCCCGGCGAGTCACATAACCATAAAATAAGATAGAGGATGTAGTAAATAGGGGTTCTGGGCTAATACTCTCAAAACGACCGGCTGGACCGTTACATCACGTAAGCCTGATAAGTTGTGCTCTTCGCGAACGCATCAAGGTTCTCGTGATTACTATGAACATATGACGCCCAATCACTTAAATATTTCAAAATCGGGATATCACCCATTTTTTATGTTCATTCCATTAGAGCTCGGCCTAGAGGCGATTTGGAGGAGAAATTTCAACACCAATTCATATGTTAGTATACCTTAACTCATTTTCTTCCACTTCTAACATCACCCATTAATTTCTAGTCGTAATCTTTGTTTTTCCATAGTAGAAAACTAGGGATTTTGGAAGAATTTGGGGGATTTTCGCGAATTTGGGATTTAGACATGAATTTGGGGTCGAATTTGAAAACTAATTACATAATCAGGCTCGGGGGTGAATGGGTAGTTGGGTTTGGTCTGAATCTCGAGTTTTGACCAAGCAGGCCCGGGGTTGATTTATTTTTGACTTTTTAGGAGAAAGTGTGAAAATCGTAACTTTATGCATTTTAATGATTCCCTTAGCATTATTTTACATTATCGAGTCAATTGTGGTTTGATATGAGTTGGAGGCGGATTCTAGAGGGAAGACCCCAGTAGAGCTTTGAGTTTACTGCGGAGTGAGGTGAGTGTTAGGTTTTACCTTGATTTGATGGTATTAGGAACCCTTGAACTATGTGCTATGTGAAATTCAGGTGTTGTGGCGTATATGTGAGGTGACGATGCTGATACACTACCGAATTGCTATTCCATGATTTTTCGCATTTCCTTCCACGCCTTAACTGTTATGTGCTTTAAAATGCTCCCTATGCATTTATTTTCTATTTGTTAATCATCTTTTTTCGTGTTAAAAATGTTAGATCTTCCCATACTTTCATGAATCACTGCTATTAGCCTTAATTGACTTACTTGCACCCTTTAATTGTCATATACTTGACTTGTCCTACCGTTTATTATTACATATGGTGAATGCTTAATTTTAATTAATCATAAAGGTTCTTGTGATTCAAGTTATTGGTTTGATTGTACTCATTTATTATTTGATACTGATATGGCGGGATCCAGTTTCACGCCGCAATAGGTGAAGTAAGGGTGGATTGATATGGCGAAATAAGGGTGAATTTATACTGATATGGTGGGATTGGGTTGCACTCCACAACATATATATATATATATATATATATATATATATATAGACACACACAAACGCACACACACACTATTGTTGATATTATTACGGTGGAATAAGGGAGGATTGTGTTGTACAGTGGGATCGGTTGCGCGCCGCAACAGTCTATTAGTTTCTATTTCCTTATTGTCTTGTGTTTATTTTCGGTATATTTCATACGACACTCTAAGGATTGGTAATTCTGACCTTCACTAGTTTTCTTTGAGGATTGATCTATTTCCTTTAGTTAACTGCCTTATTTCGTACGATATTTTCCTTTCATGTCTTTATTTTATACTGCATACAGGTTATAGTCTTAGTGACTTGCCTTAGCCTCATCACTATTTGGTCGAGGTTAGACTCGGCACTTACAGAGTACATGGGGTCGGTTTTACTCATACTACACTCTGCATTTCTTGTGCAGATTTTGAGTCGGCCCAGCGACGGTCATTAGCGTGTTCGAGTTGGCTATCAGTGTGGAGACTTGATGTACAGCTGCTCGAAGTCCGCAGCTCCCTAAAATCCCCCTCTTTTTATTTGTTGTTTACTTTCTCCCAAAAAGCTCTATGTTTTATTCAGACCTTTAATTGTACTATTCTAGTAGCTTTTGCACTTGTGACACCAGATTCGGGCTGTATTGGAGATTTCAATTGTTATATTTCCCGCTCTTTGCTTCAGAGTTTATTTAAGCTATTTTGGTTTATTTAATATTATTTAATTTGAACTGTTAAAAATGGACAAATACTCTTAAACGTTGGCTTGCCTAGTGAGTGAAATATTGGGTGTCATCATGATCCTGAAAGTGGGAATTCGTGGTCGTTACCGTAGTACCCTCGCACAAGCGTATACCATAGCATGCCACTTCCACTAGCTCATGAGTACAAAATTTGACATTTATTGATCATGCACACATGTTCTTGTATTATCTGTTTCCATATTCATATTGAACAAGTGAACATGCCAGGAAAATTGTGATTGTGAGACTGTGAGCATGCCAGGCGGATTGTGATTGTGAGCTTGTGACCATGCCAGGAGGATTGTGGTTGTGATCATGTCGGGCTGATTGAGATATTGGCACGCGAGTTTTCCATGCGGTTGCGATTTGAGATGTGGGCACGAGGTATAGTGAGTACATGATGATTGGTTGAGACCCGTGACTTGTGACTATGAGATGAGATATCATGGGGTGATTTCGTTGTGAATCTTGTTTTAGCATGGCTTGACTAATTGGTTGTCCTTTGTGTCCCTTATTTGGTTTCAATTATACTTCACAGTGTTCTTACTGCTTTACTATTAATGTCACATGTTGATTTTGTTGCCATTTACTGATTTCTACTTTCCATCATTATCTTAATACTTCTATACTGCACATATTATTTTGTCTTGTGAGTATCTTAACTTTTACGTCATCACTACTCCACTGAGGTTAGTCTTGATACTTTCTGGGTACCGATCGTGGTGTACTCATACTACACTTTTGCATATTCTTACACAGATCCAGGTACTTCGGAGTCTATTGATTGTAGATAGCAGATCAAATATTATTGTCGAGACTTCACGGTATACCTGCCATCGCGTTCTCAGGCGTCAGAGTTACCTTCAGAAGTTATTTATTCACAGTTTATTTCTATTCTGGAACAATTTTACTTAGAGATTTTATAGTGAACTCAGTAGAGCTTCTGGCTTGTACTATCGATTTTGGGATTGTTCACTTTCTATAGAAATTTCTGTTTTATATTTAATATTTATTGGTTGAATTTTTCCATTAATTCAGTAAGTATTAGGCTTACCTATTCTTAAAGACTAGGTGTCATCACGACATCCTACGTAGGTAAATTGGGGTCTTGACAAGTTGGTATCAGAGCTCTAGGTTCATAGGTGCTATGAGTCATAAGAGAGTTTAGTAGAGTCTTGCGAATCGGTACAGAGATGTATGCATTTATCTTCGAGGCTACAAAATTATTAGGAAAAATATCACTATTTTCATTCCTATAGTGTGCATTTGTTGATCTCAAAGTTTGAGCCTTTGCATCTCTATTCACTCACAGATGATGAGGACACGCGATGACAGATTAACTGAGCAGACACCCGCGCCCCCTACTAGAGCTGGAAGAGGTCGGGGCCGATATAGAGGCTGAGGAGGGGCACAAACTGCAACTAGAGCACTTGTTATAGCAGTAGTTGATGAGTTGCCAGTAGCTCCGATTGGGGGACAGGCACCTAAGGCACCTATTGTTATCCTTGGACTTCAGGAGACTTTTGCACAGTTCCTGAGCATGTTGGTACATTGGCTCAGGAAGGATTGATCTCCGGTGCACCAGCTACTTCACAGGTTAGAGGAGGAGCTCAGACTCCCACCGCACGTACTCTAGAGCAGCGAGTTTACATTGGTCAAGTTTCAGGTGTGGTGTCGGTACAACCTATTATTCTGGTCGAGCCTAAGGTCAGGCTAGGGGCATCTGGTAGGAGCAGAAGAGGCTTGAGAGGTTCAAGAGGTATATTCCACCTATATTTAGTGGCATAACTACCGAGGATGCACATGTATTTCTAGAGAAGTATTACCATATTCTCCATACGATGAGTATTGTGGAAGTCTTACATGAGTATCGTGAGTGGGGTCAAGGTCCCGTAAAAGCTTCTTACTCTAACGGGATCAGGCCGTTCGCCTCAGCAGGATAGTTACATATATGGTTTGTGTTGTCCGACCCTTGACAGTGCACACACCTTATGGGATCGGGCAGTTCTCCTCGGCAGGTTATGTACCACTCTCATAGGAGCGGGCCGTTTGCCTTTGCAATATATAACATATGTATCTATGGTTATATACTATAGTATGATGGGATCAGACCGTACGCCTCGGCATTTCTGTAGAATACTTCCATGGAATCATGCATATTATTCGTAAAAAGGCCAGTGTATATGAGAGTTTTACCTGATTTGACTTGTGACGACCCCTCTAGTGAGGTCCATTATATATATATACTCCGGTGGAGGAGGTGACTGCTAATCGAGAGTTGAGCTTATTGTAGAGAGAAGGATTGTACCACATATTTATACTTAGTTATTTCATCTATTTACTCTGCCCATATCTATTTATTTCTTACTATAACTGTCATATTGGACCAATAGTGAGTGTCGTTGTCGACACCTCATCACTACTTCTCTGGGGTTAGGCTAGATACTTACTGGGTACGCTTTACGTACTCATGCTACACTTGTTGTGCATTTTTTTGTGCAGGTGCATATATGTCTGGTGATCTTTTGGGTGGAGAGGCGCGGCTATTGTGGGGACTTACCGTGAGCTACATTTCATGTTAGGATCCGCAGCCTGCAGAGTCTCCATCACAGTTATTTGTATTCTCCTATCTAATTTGTATCTCAAAAAAATGTTATATCTTATATTATTTCCTAGTTGATGGTCATGCACTTGTAACATCGGGTTTTGGGGGTACTTATGGGTTGTCCTTAATTGCAGCTGCGAAAACGTTATGCGCAACTATGTAAATTATTTTCCTTACTATCTAATTGATGAAATTATGATTTCAAAAATACATAAATGAGTAGTTAAGTTAAACAATCACTGTTGGATTTCCTGACAGTGATGTTAGGCGCCATCAGGACCTCTAGTTGATTTTGGGTCGTGACAACTTGGTATCAGAGCGTTAGGTTCACATAGATATACGAGTCATGAGCAAGCCTAGAAAAGTCTTTGAAATCGGTATGGAGATGTCTGTACTTATCTTCGAGAGGGTCAAGGGTTGTTAGGAGCACTTCCCTTCTTGATTCCTCTTCATGCGGTTTGATTTCCTTTGAGGCTTATGCCTTTATTTCCTTCCTACTCAATTTCATGCGACGTGAATCACTTTTTATTAATTGGGAATCGAGTAATTGTAATGGTACTTCATATGTGGTGCTAAATGTTTCTCCCAACCTATTTGATTGGGCTATTGCCGTCGCCTTGCGGAAGGATGTTATGACGTTTCAGCTCAGTATCAATATTGCCTATGGTTTTGAAGTTGGGAACTAATTGTTTTGACGATTCGTGCATTTCTATCATACACCGTTGGTGTAATGGTAGGGTGCTTATTTATGTATCACGGTAGTGAATGGCTTGAAAGTAGGATTTTTGAGTTCTTGGCTTAGAGGTTCAACATTTAGTTCTTGTGGAGGAAAGGCAATCGTACTATGAATGTTCAGGTTTGGATTGATAGAGTAACGATACTTGATATTATCGAGCGTGGTAGAGTTCTCAATTGTGATGTGGTATGATCGTCCATGTTTAACGCATTAAGATTCGCCGGTGTTATGGTCTCCTTCAGTTTGCCTTCGAGCAGGGTATTGTGGTTGTCAAAGATAACAGAGTGTAGCAATTTCAGAATTGAATCAGTATTTCTACTGTTGATGGATCGAGAAGGATGCTCTTCTAGGAGGTTTAGAGTTGGTGGCAATTTATTAGTTCAAGTTCTACAGAGATGGATTCGGATTTGAGGAAAAAATTGGGCAGCGAACGATGAGGAAGTATAGGTTCGACGTGTCTTGCGGTGGTTGGATTGCTAGAAGGTCAAGTATGAAAAATGGAAGCCGAGAAGTTGCTTAAATGAGAGGGTTTAACCAAAATGGGAGAGTGACAGAGTAGCACATGAGTTCTGTGGTAGGATAGCCACACGCCTTGAGGAAAGTTTACAACAATTTGGGAATTCATGGTGGACAATGACTAGGTCCACTTATTTAGTTGGATGCAACATGACTTCGAGTTTGGAATGTATTATTGGAATTTCAGTTGATGTTAATGGGGTAGAAGGAATCTTGGTGGGTACCAAGGTTATGTAATTCCAACTTCAAGCTAAGTGGGGGGAGCCCCACCGTCTACGATTGGATCCCGTGGTTGTCTGCTTTTGCGGTTTCTGGTTATCGGTGTACTGGTGGGGTATCATGACTAAGGAAAGAAAACATCAGTGGTGATTCGAGCAAAAGAATTGAGTACAATGTGCTATATTTGGACTTATCTATTCATGTTCGGGTTTTGGGAAGACTCAAAGTTCATGCTTCTTGTGGGGGTTATGTGCAAGGAAAGGAATTTTGTCGGTTGCTTCTTTGAGAGGGAGTTCGTGTGCTAGCAGGGCCTTGGAGTTTTTTTTATATTCGGGAACAAGTCAGAATGGATGAATCTCAATAAACGTCCTAGTGGGTTCAAAAATTAAAGTGCAATGCCTAAGGATTTCGAGTTCATGGCAGGGTTAGGTATCGAGATTTTGCAGTGGATTATGAAAGGGTCTTGGAGTGTTCTGTGTTATCATCGATATGCAGTGTAGAATTGGAGGAATGGGAGAAAATAACTTCGGATTCATAGAGGAATTATCAGAATGGGTGCACCTGTTGAACATGTGAATGCGCGCACAAGGAGGGTATGAGATGGTTCGTGGGTTTTCAGACAGTGTGGTCTCGTGAAATGGGGTCACTCAGGATGAGTGCAGATTGAGTTTGTTTTATTTTGGATGGAGCTATTTGTCACTCCCCAAAACCGAGGGGCGAGACCGGCGTCTAACCGGATGAACCCGGTCAAGCGGACCTGGATTGCGTTTCCTACCCAACGCATTACCCCATATTCAAAATATACAATGTTTCATACGAAGCAGCAAATTAAAAATTGAGCATGGATTTAACACTTAGTTCGTTTCTTCTATAACATTTTAGCAATCGATAATCCCAAAAACATACAAGTTACATACAACATTTCCAATGCGATCCACGATCACAAGTGAGTACAACTGCCGCCCAAAATATACATATATGCAACCCACCTCGTGTCTATGGAGCCTCTAAGAGTACTAGGAGTTTACATAGACTTGCCGGTAACAAGGCCCGGCTATACCTTTTTTAACATAAGCAAAAGAGAATGATATAGTCCACACACGGCCCCGAGAGGAAATGGGGCTCACCAGAACCGCTGAAGAGATGAAGAGGAGGCACCACTAACGACGGGCTGAGCTACCTGCTATGGAACCACCTACATCCATATAAAAGATGTAGATCCCCCAGCAAAAGGGACGTTACTACCATGGAATAGTACTAGTATGTATGAACAAGATTTACTCCGAGTAAAATCAAACAATACACAGACAGGAGATAGTCAAAGAAGCCAAACAAATACTGTACAGAGGTACAGAAAATAAAAATGAGAGTTCCATAGTTTCTTATTTCAATTGCTCTCCTGTTGCGACGCGCAACCCGATCCTATCTTACAATCATATTCCACCCTTTTCTTCTGTTGTAGCGTGCAACCCAACCCCACTTTACAATTCTGTTGCTGCGTGCAACCCGATCCCACCGTACGATTATGTTGCGGCGTGCAACCCGATCCCACCTTACAATCATATTATACCCTTATTACTTCTGTTACAGCGTGCAACACGATCCCACCTTAAAATCACATTTGATAGCAACATCAACCAATCAATCCTATCAGAAGGGATTTCATCATCAAGAATATGCATTTGTAACAACCAAATAACCATGTGAAATCAAGGCCATAGTAATATTCACCAAATAGTGGGTCATATACGGCATACCATAAACATATAGTTCAATTAGATAAATCCACATTTCCTGTCCATCACTTCCTACACAACATTTAGCACTTAGATACATTCAACAATCTGTTTCGTTATCATTTCTTTCATTTTTCAGAACATCCTCTCATACCGATGTATTCAACATTTAACAAGCTTTGCACATGATGGAATAAGCACAAAGAAATCACCTTTTCACAATCTCATATAGCAGGGTGGCATGGTAATCAACTAGGACAATCAGAGAACAAAATCTTACGCCTCAACACATTAGAACAATCGATTCACATATGCATACGCCAGAAACTCATACCGAATGCTCGGACACCAACAAGGTGACTCTACGAAGATTAAAGTTAGCCATACATACCTCGAGTCAAAAATTCCCCTTTAATACCTATTCTCAACCCACCGGACCTTTTATCGCCTCCAATCTAATTTACGATATGCCATGTTTAGACTTAGAGCTTGAAATCATGAACTCATTTGGGCATTTTATCAAACACTTTGTGACCCTTTAGATTAGCTAGCCCCTTTTTAGTGAAATATTGCCCTAGCTTACTCCCCTTTGCTAGATTATGGTAGATTATTCACATGCATGCAATGTCTTAACTCTCATCTTCAAGAACCAACCTATGTGTGTCCTATTTTAACTAAAATCTGAAAATTTGGAGGAAATGGGGTGAAGACTTACCTCTTATGGTTAAGAATATGACGACCACTCGATTACTTCCAAGCCTGAGTAGAGATGGAGGACCAATTTGGGGAAGATGGGGACTTCTCTCACTTTAACCCACTCTCACTTCTCTCTATTTTAATCAGATGGCCTTTAAAAATGAAGGGGAAAGGTCTTTTATTAAACTGGGGGTCGGGTTTTAAAATTAGAAATTAGAAACCCCGAAGCAGGTATGCGGTCAGGAATGCGATCGCATTCCTGTTATGTGATCCACATACCTGTCACATAAGTGGCCTTCAGCTGGGCCAAAAAGAGAAGCAGACTGCCCATGTATGCGACCACTATGCGGTCCGCATACCTGTTATGAGATCACATAGTGTGTCGCATAACTCCTTCCGCAAAAATCAAGGTGCAAGAATGCGACAACTATGCGGCTCGCATTCGTGAAATGCGATCACATTCTAGGCCGCATAGATGTCCTCAAAATGAACAGCAAACTGTCCAAGTATGCGACCACTATGCGATCCGCATACCTGATCTGCGATCGCATAGTGGACCTCAGACCTGAGCAACTCTGGAAAATTTTATCTTTTAAGTCCCAGGGTACTTTTTACTCCACAAGGGTCCGTTTTAAGAATTTCTACAATTATAACCACATGGGAACCCATTTGGGCATTGTTTTTAGACTTGAAATTTTACGGGTCTTTACATTCTCCCCTACTTAGAATCATTCGACCTCGAATGAGGATCAGGGAATCATTTAGTTAAGAGAACACAAAACATGCCACCCCCCCGAATTATTACTAACTCCGCTATTTCCTGAAAATTTTGCCAGAGTTTCCTTTGTAATTAGGCCTATCTACCTGTCAGAGAGCCCCCGAGACACATTTTTAACCAACTCCACACATTTTCAGTTACTCTATCAACTAGCACATAATCCGGTCATTTCAACAGGTTGCATATAATTCAATTACTTCCACAAGCCTCACACAGTTCAGTTGACTCGACAAATTTGCACATAATTCAACTATTACAATGAGTTTCACATAATTCAGCTATTACAATTAGTTCAACATAATTCAGCTATTTTAAGGAGTTGCACATGATTCAACTAATCACAACAACATATACATTTATGGAACAAATTTTGAGAAGTCACGATAGTAGGGTAGTTAGGGGAGTGGAGTGTTCTTGCACAAAATTTGACACCAATGTAATTGCTTAGAGATGACAGTTTCAAAACCACTACCGGATTTATTCAAACAAGTGGGGATATTTCTCTTTCATTTCATTTTTTGCTTCCCACGTGGCTTTTTCGACCTGCTGACTCCACCATAATACTTTGGCCGAAGCGACCTCTTTGTTTATCAACCTACGAACTTGCCTATCAAGAATAGCCACCGGAACCTCTTCATATGACAACTTTTCATTAATTCCAATGGTCTCAACCGGCACGATGACAGATGGATCTCCAACTACCTTCTTCAGCATGGACACATGAAACACTAATGACATCTCAGGGGGCAATTCCAGCCTATACACCACCTGCCCTATCCTTTGAGAAATCTTATATGGCCCGACATACCTTGGGCTCAATTTCCCTTTCTTCACAAACCGCATCACTCCTTTCATGGGAGACACCTTCAAGAATACCAAATCATCTACTTAAAACTCCAAATCTCTTCGACGAACGTCCGTATAGGATTTCTGACGACTCTGAGCAGTCTTCATCCTCTCCTGAATGGCTCTAAATTTTTCCACAACTTGGTGCACAATATTCGGTCCTAGCAGTTCCGCCTCACCAACCTCGAACCATCCAATCAGAGTCCTACACCTATTTCCGTACAATGCCTCAAATGGGGCCATTTGAATACTAGCATGGAAACTGTTATTATAAGAAAATTCTATAAGCGGAAACTGATCATCCCAGCTACCCTTAAAATCTGATACACAAGCCCGTAACATATCTTCAAGCGTCTGAATGGTCCGTCTGCCTGACCGTTCGTTTGCGGGTGGAAAGTTGTGCTGAGATTTACCTGCGTACCTAAACTTTGCTGAAATTTTTTTAAAAAGTTAGCTGTGAATTCGGCCGCTTGATCCAGGATAATAGATACTGGAGTGCCATGGAGCTTGACTATTTCTTTGATATACAACTGAGTGTACTGTTCTACAGTATCGGTGGACTTGACTGGCAAGAAATGCACCGACTTCGTGAGCCGATCCACCATTACCCAAACTGAGTCGAACTTGCCCTGAGTGCGGGGTAACCCTACCACGAAGTACATATTGATCATCTCCCACTTCCACATTGGTATTTCCATAAGCAGCGTCAACCCATCGGGCCTCTGATGCTCGATGTTCACTTGCTGACAATCTAGACACCTAGCCACAAAGTCCGCTCTAATCCCCTCTTCATACCATTCCACCAATAAATCTCCTTGAGATCGTGATACATCTTTGTAGAACCTGGGTGTATGGAATACCTGGAATTGTGAGCCTCTGCCATAACTCTCTCCCGAAGATCATCCACATCCGGAACACATAGCCTCCCTTGGCACCACAAAACACCCGTCATCATTTCCGAGTGAAAATGATGTAGTCTTGCGAGTCAGAATTGCTTCTCTCAAATGTGCCAAATCTGGATCCCTAAATTTATTTCCCTTGACTTCCGCTACAAGCGAAGACTCCACTCTGTTACGCACCACGACATTCCCTTCATCTGAGGCCAAAAGGCATACCCCCAGACTGGCCAACTGATAAACCTCCAGAGCCAAAGGCCTCTGACCTGATTCCAAATGAGCCAAGCTACCCATGGATTTCCCACAATCTTCCCGTAGTTCATATTTGAATGCAGAGCAGCTGTAGCAGCTTCATTAATAACCAAGGGACCAAGGCCCTGAACAAACAGACGAACTCTAGCCTCCATAGTAGACACCATGTGAACAACATATTTGGACAAGCGCACGAACTTCATATCATACTCCCACAAACTCATGTTGCCCTGCTTGAGGGCCTCAAACTCTGTAGCACGGGCTGCCATAATCTCGGCAAGCAAGAAATGACCCATAAAGGCATCCAAAAACTCATCCCACCTCGCCGGAGGGCTCCCCTCTCCACGGGAACTCTCCCACATCTCGAACCATGAATATGCCGCTCCCTTCAAATGATAGGAAGCCAACTCAACCCCCTCTATCTCAGTATCCCTCATAACTCGGAGGGTCTTGTACATCTCATCAATGAACTCTTGAGGATCAGCCTCAGGGTCGGTGCCTGTGAACTCTGGAACCTAAACAATCCCCTTGCTCAGTAGAGGATGCAGGGGCAACACTTGATCTTTGGGCCTGGGAGGCCACTAGCTGAGTCAACATCTGTATAGCTCCCCTGAGGTCCCCATCAAAAATACTGGGACCGGAAGCTCGAGCTGGAGGTGGGTTAGGAATATCAGCGGGGGGGATTTCAACACTCTCTCTGGAGTAGGAATAGGAATAGTCTGGCCTGGAGTGGAGGAGTCAGCTGATTTGTGGCCGGGGAATCATTCACACCGCACCATCAGCTGGAGAATTTATGGCCACTCCTGGGGTGCCATTGGCCTCTAGGCCGAGTCGAGCTCTCTTCTTGGGTGCAATTTACTGAAAATTGGAACAATGCACGAGTTAAAGGTAGACAACCTCACCTTTCACCACATCGCACGATATAGAATAGCAATAAAAAGGTACTTCCCTAAATGTCCATGCAGCCCCTTAATTATAGATGTGGTCGACAACACACCGATAAGAATGGCTCTACTAGACACGGCTCTGAGACATCCTAGGACACTTTTAAAACATGAGGCTCTGATACAAAGTTTGTCATGCCCCAAAACCAAGTGGCGAGACCCGCGCCTAATCATATGAACCCGGTCAAGCGGACCTGGATTTCCTTTCCTACCCCACACATTACCCCGTATTCATAATATACAATATTCCATAGGAAGTAGCAAATTAAAAATTGAGCATGGATTTACCATTTAAGTTCATTTCTTCTTTAACATTTTAGTAGTCGATAATCCCTAAAACATACAAGTTACACACAACATTTCCAATGCGATCCACGGTCACGAGTGAGTACAACTGTCGCACAAAATATACATATATACAACCCACCTCGTGTCTACGGAGCTTCTAAGAGTACTAGGAGTTTACATAGACTTGCCGATAACAAGGCCCCGACTATACCTTTTTCAACATAGGCAAAAAAGAATGATATAGTCCACACAAGGCCCCGAGAGGAAATGGGGTTCACCAGAACTACTGAAGAGATGAAGCGGAGGCACCACTAACGGCGCGCAGAGCTATATGCTATGAAACCACCTACATCCATATAAAAGATGTAGTGCCCTCGGCACAAGGGACGTTAGTACCATGGAATAGTACTAGTATGTATGAACAATATTTACTCCAAGTAAAATCAAACAATACACAGATAGGAGACAGTCAAAGAAACCAAACAAATACTGCACAGAGGTACACAAAACACAAATGAGAGTTCCACAGTTTCTTATTTCAATTTCTCTCCTGTTGTGGCGCGCAACCCGATCCCATCTTACAATCATATTCTACCCTTATTTCTTCTGTTGCAGCGTGCAACCCAATCTCACCGTAAAATTCTGTTGTGGCGTGCAACCTGATCCACCCGTACAATTCTGTTGCCGCGTGCAACCCGATCCCACCTTACAATAACATTTGATAGAAACATCAACAAATCAATTCAATCACAAGGATTTTCATCATCGAGAATATACATTCGTAACAACCAAATAACCATGTGAAATCAAGGCCATAGTAATCTTCACCAAACAGTGGGTCATATACCACATACCATCAACATATAGTTCAATTAGATAAATCCACATTTCCCTTCCATCACTTGCTACACAACATTTAGCACTTAGATACATTCAACAATTTGTTTCGCTATCATTTCTTTCATTTTGCAGCACATTCTTTCATACCGATGTATTCAACATTTAACGAGCTTTGCACATGATGGAATTAGCACAAAAAATCACCTTTTCACAATCTCATATAGCAGGGTGGCATGGTAATCAACAAGGACAATAAGAGAACAGAATCTTACGCCTCAACACATTAGAATAATCGATTCACATATGCATACGCCAGAAACTCATACCGAATGCTCGGACACCAACAAGGTGACTCTACGAAGATTAAAGTTAGCCATACATACCTCGAGTCGCCCCTTTAATACCTATTCTCAACCCACCGGACCTTCTATCGCCTCTAATCTAATTTACGAGATGCCATGTTTAGACTTAGAATTTGAAATCATGAACTCATTTGGGAATTTTATCAAACACTATGTGATCCTTTAGATTAGCTAGTCCCTTTTTAGTGAAAGATTGCCCTAGCTTACTTCCCTTTGCTAGATTATGGTAGATTATTCACATGCATGCAAGGTCTTAACTCTCATCTTCAAGAACCAACCTATGTGTGTCCTATTTTAACTAAAATCTGAAAAAATTTGAGGGAAATGGGGTAAAGAATTACCTCTTATGGTGAAGAAGATGACGACCACTCGATTACTTCCAGACCTGAGAAGAGATGGAGGACCAATTTGGGGAAGATTGGGACTTCTCTCACTGAAACCCACTTTCACTTCTCTCTATTATCCGATAGCCTTTAAAAATGAAGGGGAGGGGTGTTTTATTAAACTTGGGGTCGGGTTTTAAAATTAGAAATTAGAAGCCACGAAGCAGGTATGTTCGCATTCCTGTTATGCGGTCCGCATACCTGTCGCATAAGTGGCCTTCAGCTGGGCCAAAAAGAGAAGCAGACTGCCCAGGTATGCAACCACTATGCGGTCCGCATACCTGATCTGCGATCGCATAGTGGACCACAGACCTGGGCAAATCTGTAAAATTTTATCTTTTTTGTCCCGGGGTACTTTTTACTCCATAAGAGTCCGTTTTATGAATTTCTACAATTATAACCACATGGGAACCCATTTGGGCATTGTTTTTAGACTTGAAATTTTACGGGTCTTTACACTATTATTATTTCTAAGGCAAGTCCAGAGTAGATTGGAAGAATCTGGGTTGGTTAGTAATGTTTGAATCACCATGAATGTGGCAATGATCAATTTCTTCAGCGTGAAGTTATACATGTAATTTGTAGTTGTACACTTGGGCTTGAGCGCCACAACCACTTGATTGATTTGGTAGGTATTTGATTCGAATGGCTTGTTATGTGTAGATGGATCCTTGAAGAGTTGTGGTAGTTTATACCACTACTTGGGGATTGTATTTTCTGCGGTAATGGGAATTCAATCGTATGTTGAATGGTTATCCTGAAATGAGTTAAGTGAAAAGTTTCTATAAGATGGAGTGTTTATTCCAGTAGTGGTTCAGGAGTTATGATGGAATTCTTGTACTCTCGCGTATTGACATGTTAGGTGCAGTGAGCGGCATGGGAATTGAAAGTTGAGGATCAAGGTTGTGGTTCGGTGTTGACAAGAATGTCAAGAGCTCGGATGAGCAGGAAAGAATTCAGGTGTTTACAGTAAGTTGGTACTGTCTTAACGTCACCTGACAACAGTGTCCTCTGTAAGAGGCTTTGTGTACTAATTTGTGGATTCTCAATTCTCTTTGCAGCATTGTATGCCGATGGTATGGATGTGCAGACATTGCTGCCTGGTGCGGGAGGTCGTTAGGGCGTATCCCACTGGAAGATTATATAAGGGTGACATGTAGTCACTTGATTGATTAAAGGTTGAAACCAAGCATGGGATCATGATACTATCGCTAATGTGAGAGAGTTTAAACTTGAGGGGAATTCTATTCCTTGGGCTATGGACCGTGTAAGTTTGTTCCGGATTTGAAGGCTATTCTTATGTGTCATGGAAAAAGGTTATTGTGGAACCTTGAAAGGTTACTAGCCTAGTACGGTACGATAAGAATCGGCTTGAGGTCCATGGATGGATCTAAATATGAATGTGTGCGCTACATCCGGCCAGATGTGTTCATTTCAGCATAGCGTTGCTTACGGAGGAGTCTTCGAGCCTTAGATGTTATTTCCATCGTCAGCCATTTCTTGTAATCTCTATTATGCCATGTGGGTTATTAGATGGTTTGATCATTCACACATGTATTGAGATCCCAAAAAGTTTGTGGTGTTGTGAGAGCGAGATGGCTCTCGAGATACAGGTCATTTATTGAACCTTAGTTGTGCTTGAGTTTCGTAGCATATGACGCTATTCGTATCCCCATAATTTATATTATGCACTTGGCGTGCTTGTGGCCGATATTCGGTTATTTCGTAGGTATGTGCATTATGTCTTGATGGATATTTCCCTATTTATTGTTATGTGTGGATCGGGTGACATGCTGCCACGGGTATGTTATTTGGATCGGGTGGTAGGTTGCCACGCGTATGATATTTGGATCGGGTTGCACGCCACAACGGTATCATGTATGGATCATGTTGCATGTTGCAACAGTGTGATGTTGAGTCTAGTTCCCCAATAACTATACTTGTCGCAGGGGCTACGTACGCATGAGGTGACGAGAGTGCATTAATAGCTACATTCATGTTATTGTCTGGGTAGACTCAGGTTCACGCCGTGCTATAACTGTACTATTCGAGTTATCTATTTCCTATTAAATTTGTTTACTTTAGATTACTATTTGAGACTATATGTGAGTACAGTGATAGACTTGCTATTGTAGAGATTTGACGAGTTTCATTATTAGGCGCGGAATAATTGCACTAACGAATTTCTCCCGTGTTATGTGTTCTTATCGAAAGGTTCCCCAACTCTTTTTATAACTTACATGTCCCTTTGTGATTGGGTTCAAGGACCCGTCAAATCTTCTTACGGTGATGGGATCGGGACGTTCGCCTCGACAGGATAGATACATATATAGTTCGTGTCGTTCGACCCTTGGTAGTGCACACACCTTATCGATTCGAGTTGTTCGCCTCGGTAGGATTATGTACCACACTCTCATGGGAGCGGGCCGTTTGCCTCAGAAATATATAATAGATGTGTCTATAGTTATATACCAGAATATGATGGAATCGACGTACGCCTCGGCCTCTAGTAAGGTCCATTATATATATACACACACACACATACACACACACACTCCGGTGGAGGAGATGACTTCTAATCGAGAGTTGAGCTTATTGTTGAGAGAAGGATTGTAACACATATTTATCATTGGTTATTTCGTTTATTTACTTTGCCCATATCTTTTTACTTCTTACTGTAACTGTCATATGACCACTAGTGAGTGTCGATGTCAACCCCTTGCACTATTTCTATGGGTTTAGGCTAGATACTTACTAGTTATGCGTTACGTACTCATGCTACACTTGCTGCACATTTTTTTTTTGTGCAGGTGCATATATGTCTGGTGATATTTTCGGCGCAGAGGTGCGACTATTGCGGCGACTTACCGTGAGCTTCATTTCATATTACGATTTGCAGCCTGTAGAGTCTCAACTAGAGTTATTTGTATTCTCTTGTCTAATTTTTATCTCAGACAGATGTTGTATTTTATTTTATTTCCTAGTTGATGCTCATGCACTTGTGACACCAGGGTTTGGGGGTACTTATTGGGTTGTCCATAATTGCAGTCATGAAAACTTTATTAGTAACCATGTAAATATTATTCCTTACTATCTAATTGATGAAATTATGATTTCATAAATATTTAATTGAGTAGTTAAGTTAAACATTAAAAGTTGGCTTGCTTGATGGTGATGTTAGGTGCCATCACGACTTCTAGTGGAAAATTTAAGTTAAATATTAAATATTGTGTTTGATATGATGATTATTTATCCTATTTAACTAACTTAATAAAGGAAGAAACTCCATCTTATATAAGTCTGAGACTATATCAGTCAATATATTTGTCACGACCCAAATCGATGGGCCGCGACGGGCCCCCGGTACCTTACTTAACCGAGTACCAACGTAACGTATCTTTCTTATTACATCATCATAGGTAAGTGGGCCAGAAGGAGCGTCATGAGATAACCAGAGTAAACATGAGGGAATATCCTACATAGAACGACCCAACCTGATATAGAAACTCATACTTGTGACATACGGGCCTATAAGGCCAATGTCATCCATTATATACTTAAAATATAGGCCGACAAGGCCATACAAGTATCTGTATACATGACATCTGTCTACAAGCCTCTAAGAGTACATGTTTATCAGAAAGGTCGGGATACGACCCCGCCATACCAAATAATACATGTCTAAATCATACTGACCAAACAAGTAACTCCGGAGCAAATAGAGCGCCAACATCTTCCGCTATGCTGAAAGCCTACTTAGAGGACTCTCGACCTGTTTATCGGGACCTGCTAGCATGAAACGCAACGTCCCCAGGAAAAAGGGACATCAGTACAAATAATGTACCGAGTATGTAAGAAATGAAAATAAGTAAATAATAGACATTAGAGAAACATGGAGTAAAAGACTCGACATGTAAGTCTGAATTACTCTGTAAATCATGAAATACTCATAGTTTCATGCATATGCGTATGAATATCATGTCGTGCATAGGCACATGTCTTCATAACATCATCAAGCCTCTGAGGGCATCCCATCACATCATCTCGGCCACTGTGGAAAAAATCATCAACATATACCAGCGGATCAGGTGGTGGTGCGTATATAACGTCGTAACCTTTTCCCATATCCCATATACATATATATAAATATATATACGTATATAATTCCATCTGGTCATGGGTCAATGTACTTGTATAAATTAATGTAATGCATGATAAGTATGTCAATAAAATCTTTCGGAATGTCATAAGACCATTACTCATTTGATTAATACCATGAAATAAACTTTATTAACTTACGTATTTTCTGAGACCCGTGAACAGATGATAGAATAATATGAGACATGGGGAATCAAGAACATAAGCATATCTAGTATTTCTATTAATAGAGTCAATTATGGAAATTGTGCATTTGCTCATTTCGTTTGTGTCGTATAGATCATGCCACAAGAAAGAATGGATAGCCTTAACATGCCTGAACCGATTCTCTTGACAATCCCTCAAACAAACGTTGATTGCGTCAAAATATGTAACAGCGGGTCGAAGTAGAAAAAATTCATATGATATTCTTTGAGAAAGATTGCACTGTACTCCCTTAGAATCGCAAAATCCCGTTGCTATAACATTACGTAGTCTTTGTATGAAAGATTGAAGCCGATTCACGTTGCTAAGATGATAAGGTATTTTGCTTGAATTCTTGTTCAAGATATGTTTCTCACTAATTGATATAAGCACCTCTCTTTGAATTAGAGAGGTCTTTATGCTTTATATGGTGTGGGCCCCATATCTAATGACTAAGCCACAATATCAACTTAAGTGTGCCACCTCTCAATCATGATTCAAGAGTCATTAAATTGTCTTTAGCTTGCTGCCAAGTCTTCATAAATCACACTTGGATTTGTCCCCCCTAACAATTATCCACAAAATCTAATTAACAAGTTAATCTCCCACTTAAAAATTCATAGTTACCCAATTATTCACATAATTAAGAATTATCTCAAATTATTTAAAATACTACTAACTTTTAACAAACATTATACACCTCACTATCATGGTCATGTGGTACCTTGAATGACATTAGTCCATAAATATCGGGTATTATAGCTCGGACCGTATTTATCCCAAAATATCAAACTTCGACAAAACTCATTTCCTTCGATTTCACTTACCCTTTCACCTTCACAAATTTACTTATCACTTGTTTGAAATAGCGTAATACTTATAATCCCAAAATAATCTCATTCCCGAAATTACGTCGATTAACTTACGACGAAACTTTAACGTATGAAAATATGGAATGTAACATCTCATTTCTGAGCTTTCATCAATTTATTTATGGCATACTTTCACGTACGAAAACATGGGGTGTAACAATATTAACCTTAAAATATATTTCAATTTTATAACTTTATTGTTTCAAATTTAAAAGTTAGTGTCCTTAATTTTTAGTTCTAGCAAGAGCACAAAACCTTGAATAATTTAGGAATTTTTAATTTTTTGAAATACATATATTCTTGAATTCATTCTAAAAAGACAAAAACATGGTAAGCTAATGTAACGACCCGACCGGTCGTTTTGAGCATTTGCACCTCACTCGGTAGTTTATGGGCATGAGTAGCTTCGTATGATGTATTATGACTTATTTCAACCGTCGGTTTTGATTTTCAGGTTATTCAGAATCGATTTGGAAGAATGAATTTCATTGTTGAAGCTTTAAGTTGAAAGAGTTGACCAAGTTTAGATTTTTGTGAAATTGACCCCGGAACGGAGTTTTGATGGTTCTCTTAGGTCCGGATTGTAGTTTTAGACATGGGCGTATGCCTGGATTTGCATTTGGTTGTTTCAAGAAGGTTTAATCACAAGTTGGCAAAAATTGGAAATTTGAAGGTTTGGAAAGATCATAAGTTTTACCGGAAGTTGACTTTGAGGATATCTGATTCGGATTGTGGTTTCGGGAATCGGAATAGCTTCTTCATGTCATTTGGGACTTGTGGAAAAAATTTGGGTTCATTCTGGGATGATTTGATATGTTTCGGTGCGAGTTTTGGAAATTGAAAGTTCAAAGTTCATAGATTTCGATTTAAGGTGTGATTCATCCTTTCGATGTTGTTATGTGTGGTTTGAGGCCTTGAGTAGGTCTATATTGTGTTATTGAACTTGTTGGCATGTTCAGACGTGGTCCTGAAGGGTTCGGGTGAGTTTTGGACGTGGTTCAGATCATTTCATTGCATTTTGGATATTTGCTAAGTTGTTGGTTCTGGTGTTCCGCACTTGCGACTGGTATTGCGCAGGTGATGGTCATAGAAGTGAGGAAGGCATCGCAGAAGCAAGGTGATTGTTGGGTGAGGAAGACCTCAGGAGCAGAGATTTGGGCGCACATGCGGATGCTCAGGTGCGAGGTGATGGAGCGCAGGAGCGAGGTTTTCGCAAGTGCGAGGTGATGGAGCGCAGGAGCAAGGTTTTCGCAGGTGTAGATAGTGGCTCGCACATGCGATATCGCAGAATTGGTTACATTTTCTATAGGTGTGCGGGTCAAGTCCTCAGTTGATTCTGTAGAAGCGGAGGTTTTGTCGCAGAAGCGACACTGCAGAAGCGGTTAATGTGCCGCATGTGTGTAAATGATGGCAGAAGCTATAAATCGAGGGTCTTGGTCTTTTCTTCATATTTTGAGATGTGGGACTCAGATTGGAGTGATTTTTGGAGCAAATTTCACCATATGAATTGGGTTAGTGTTCTCTACTCGGTTTTAGTTATATTTTATGAATCTATCTTCATTTTTGGCAATTGGTTGATGAATTTAATGAGAAATTTGGGGTTTTAACCTAAATTTTCATAATATGAATTTTTGAGTTTTGAACATTGAATTGGAATCGAATTTGAGTGAACCTAGTATGGTTGGGCTCGTAATTGAATGGGTTGTCAGATTTTGGGAGTTTTGTGGTGTTCTGAGGCGCGGGCCCATGTGTATTTTTGCCTATTTTGTGTTTTGATTGATTATTCAATCTTTATCATTGGAATTGTTTCCTTTGACTGTATTTGATGTCTTTGAGTTGCTTTTTGCTAGGTTTGAGTCGTTCGGAGGTCGCTACGTGAGTGATGGAATATGTGGAGCATCGCTTGGCTTCCTCGGCATCGATATTGGCTTGTTCGAGGTAATTAACTCTTCTAAACTTAGTATTGAGGGTATGGAACCCTGCAATACATGTTATGTGATTGGTATTGAAGTGACGCAGATGCTAGGTGACGGGCATATGGGCTTGCACCATGTGAGTTGGGATTCTGTTGTTTCTATGACACTGTTTAGTGGTCCTACTTTGTTGATATCCGTGTTTCCACCATGTGATAAAGTAGTGAAGTTGTAAATCATGCTAGATATCATGTATACGCATTATATTGATACTGTTTGGACCCATAGTGGTCGTTTCTTACTGTCATCTCACTGATTTCATTGATATTTCGTACTCAGTCATATCCATGCAATCATACCATAACTCAGTCTCGAATATTATCAATTGATACATCATATCATTGTTGTCGGGCTAGTTTCATGACGTTGTGATCCTGTGAGTGAGACTGGAGAGATTGACGACTAAGTGAGTCTAAGAGCTTAAGTGAGAGTAACTTTTATGGGATCAGGCTACACGCCGAAATAATATATTGATTACATTTTTATGGGATCGGGCTGCAAGCCGCAGCGATATAGCGCTTGGGCTGAAGGAGCCCCTCCGGAGTCTGCACACCTTAGTGAGCGCAATCGACTATATATATGTGGATGGGGCTGCACGCCGCAGTGGGTATGGTACAATGCTGAGTGATTGAGTATGCTGAGAATTGAGTATAGTGAGAGAGGATGCGAGACAGTGAGATTGAGTACTATGAGAGTGTGAGTACATGATCTCATCATCGAGATGCATTGCATTTGATATGCGTACTTGAGATACATGCATAGAGATGCATTTCCTTCAGCTTCCCAGTTCTGGGACATTTATCATTTTACTTGTATCTTGACATATAGGCATAGAGACGTACTTTCCTCATGCTATCTGAAAATGAAACATACTACATATTTTTGAAAGGATTTTTGGGAAAAATTACATTTTTCACACTTACTCGTATTTTGGCATATTCGGTAAAATATTTGAGTTTCCACTGAGATACTTGAAAAGCATGCCCATTTTCTAAAACTGTGAATGAGCTGAGCATTTTACTTTTGAGATACCCCTTTTATTACGTGTATCATGATGTTATTTGCTATTGTGGAGTACTGGTATTGTACCCGACGTTGTGTTATCTCGTCACTACTTACAACTTAAGGTTAGGTTTGTTACTTACTAAGTACATGGGGTCGTTTGTGATCATACTACACTTCTGCACCTTGTGTGCAGATGTTGGCTGCCGATATTGTTCAGTTCGATGGGACCTAGATTGAAGATATAGCTGCATCCCCGTTGTAGTTGTCTCTTGTTCGTGGTAGCCTTAGATATATAAGACTCTATTTATGTACTTTTCAAATAGACTATGTATTTATTTCATTTCAGTTTTGTGAACTCTATTCTTAGAAGCTCATGATTTGTACTAACAGACCTTGAGAAATGTATAAAATTCAGTCAATTACTCTCGTTTATTTGTCTTGTTAATATCATAGAAATGGGATAGTTAATAGTTGGCTTATATAGCGGATTTGGTTAGGTGCCATCACGACTAGTGGATTTGGGGTCGTGACAAGTTGGTATCAGAGCTCTAAGTTCATAGATTTTACTAGTCATGAGCAAGTGTCTTGTAGAGTCTTGCGGATCTATATGATGACGTCCATACCTATTTTCGAGAGGCTACAGGACATTTAGGATATACTTCCCATCTTTATTTCCTTATCGTGCAACATTGATTTAGCTTGAAGTGTAACCTTTTAAATTCCTTCCTGCATTTGTATGCGCACATGAGCGCTCGGTATCAGCTGTGAGACAGCGTCTTGTGATTCCATGGTTGAGGTGTGAGATATGATTTTGTCATGCTGACAATGGGCCAGTCCGGAGGACTTGAGGCCACATTTTGATGGTAGCCTAAACACAGAGATTTCGATTGAGTGACCACGTGCTTTTGGGATTTATATGTCCATTAGTGTCCCTATTAGTGGAAGTTGTTATTGGATGACTACGTGGTGAGTATGATGTTACTGCGAGATGTGTTCATATTGTTCGAATGTGACGAGAAGAGTTTACTTTAGAGGTAGCAAGGACTATTGGGTGTTTGATTTCTATCTTGATATGGCGTAAGGTCTCGAGTTTTGGGTGTGTTGAGGGATCTCTCATGTTGTTTAGTTGTGGAGTGAAGTAGATTCTCATGTCATGTTGATGAGTTCAGAATCAAGAAGATTAAATGATTCCGTAGTAGTCGTGACTGTGGAAGGGTATAGAGAGATGTCAGTTTGAGGCAAAGCAGGTGGGTTATCGCCTACGAGGTGTCCTGAGGTTGTGTGGTCCTTATGATGTTTTGTAGAGAATTATCTTTTACCAAGTGAATGATATATGTTTCAATTTGAGTTTGGATCGCTTGTGGAAGATGGCTTAACTATTACAAGGGTGAATGCGAGATTTGCAGATAATGTGAAGTATTAGATGGGTTGTGTTACAGGAGCTTAGGAAGGATTTGGTTGAATCTCACTACGGTATTACGGTAGAAATAGAGTATGCGCATTGTAAATTAATATGTGTTTTGATATATGGATTTGACCCAAGTGGGACAGTCTGCTATCGATAAGTTGATTTCACGATTATGTGTTGTATTGGTTTCGGTTGGAGGTATACTGGTGAATCAGCTATGACTATAGGGGTTGAGATTGAGGATGACTCGAGTAATGAAATTTTTGGATACGGATTGTATTACACTCTATGGGTATATAGGAATTACGAAATAATTGAGTGGTTAGTCGTGAAAGATGTAGTGTGTGTGGAGTAGGAATTTGCTTGGTTGCTTAGTAGTACGGGTTACTCCCTTGAGTGTTGGTGTGCTAATGGGGCACATGTCGTTCGGCCCGCTTGGTCGGTTTAATCAAGATTTGAGAAGAGTGGATGACTCACGAGAATGGTTCTAATGGATTCTAGATTTAAATGTACCGATTTGAAATTTTCAAGATTGGTATATGGATAAAAAACAAACTGAGATTTACATTGGACGGTGTCGAGACTTGTGGCATTTTTATATCATTGGGGATTATCCATTTCGGTATCAAGAAGGTGAAGAAAACGGTCTTAGGTTCACATAAGGTCTTAGAGTGAGTGTCTTGGTTGTGGTGCTTCGGGGTACTTAAGAAGGAAGTCAGCGGCTTATCGGCCTTAGGGCATTGTGGTGTTATACTATGGTCTCTTGTGTGGTGAATTTTGGTTAATGATCGTGGTGTTCTAGCAAGGAGAAGTATCAATTTGAAGACAATTTAGAAAGGACTTGGAGAAATAGGACAACTTGGTAGTAGGTTGAATTAGCACGGTAATGGATACAATCGGTTCTTTAGGTACTTACGACGTGGCTAGTCTCTTTAGGTGCTTCATGGAAATGCTCTTGGGTTTTGGCAACCTGCGTGGCTGGGTTGAGTTAGAGAGATTCGGTTCTGATAGCTTGGTTATGTGCAAATGCGTTCGAAGAGTTCTCAATGGTTTTTACCAAGGTTCGAGGGGTATATTTCCTACAGGCGTGAGGAGCATGTGGTGTATAGTGAATTTCTCCTGGATGAAATCAAATGGAAGGTCCTTGGCTAATTTAGTATGTAGTTGCTTGTGACTCGTAGTGGACTATGAGGTTACCATATATTTCCTATGATGACATGGTATATGCGGTGTGTTATGTGGGATTGGGATTTACGTGAGCGAGAATCACAGTTGCGTTTTGGAAGGGAGGGTCATAAAATTCGTAGGCAACATGGACGGTTTAAAATGTCTAGGTAAATGATATTACTATTTTGTATGGCTTGATAAGAGTATACATTTCAGAAGGGGCAATGTGTTTTGATGTATCGATACTTCACTCGTACTACGACACTCTTCTGGTTGATCGACTGCTGATATTCAAATTTTTTCGTGTGGAACGGAGAACTTTTGAAGTGTTCCTCATGAGATGATCGTGTATGAGAGATGTGTTAAACATTCTGGCAGTGGAGTGGAGATCATATATGGTGATTCGTGTCTTCTATGGATTCGGATACTGGGAGTTCTCAGGAGAAGACTGTGCATGGTTGTGGACTGTGAAGTCATGGACGAAGCTAGCAAGATGATAGTATGTGTTATGATTCAGTAAATTGTGGGCTTTCGGAGGTTTATTTATCTATTTTTATGTTCCCGGAGTTGATTTGGGGGTCCATTGGTAGTCCCAATTAGGATGTGTATTCTACACCGAGTTGGATTGGTTGACTCCATAATGCTATTGTTGAGGGATGTGTCATTCCGTTGTTGCTGGGCTTATTCATGTTCTGGAATTTTCTATGAGTTACTCTTCCATGCTACGAGGAGTTGTGATTCGTTGGTTTTAGGCACACATGGTGCGGTTATAGTGTGGTCTTATAGCAAAATTTGAGGGAGATGAGTAATTGGGTATTGCATGATCGAGGGCATATTGGTTATATTTTTTTTAGGGTTTTGTGTGGCATTATGTCATCTGATTCTCCATGGTTATGGTAATGCACTTTGGGTACTTGATGTCGAATTTCACATGACTATTGATTTTGAGCAGGGTGGCTTGAGGTATATGATATGGATCGGCATTTGGATAGAGTCGCGCATTGCAGTGGAGTTATGTTGAGGTATTATCCCTTGTGTTAGATTTGTGTGTTCTGGTACTACGATGTGTGATAGGTTCTTAGCATTTCTTTGTGGTGGTATGCGTTGAGCTTGCGGGACGGTTCTCTTGGTTGAGTCATTTTCGTGATTGAATACATTTGGGTTGTTGCTTAGTGGTGCATGGATTTCACGATTTGTGGCTCTGAGTATTATGAGTGTTACGTGTCAGTGGAGTAGTTGGTATTGGTTAAGATGGAGTCGTCGGATCTAGGACTGGTGCTATCGGATTTGATTGCGGTATATTGGGAAGGATAATATCGGAAGTCGGCTTAAAAATTAGCTATAGTTCTTGTCGAAGGAGAGGGAGCTCCACGACTTGTTGATTTGATGAATGATTATGAGTTTTTGCGTGTTCTTTCATTATTGGCGGTGTACGAAGGTTTTAGAATGAGGTTTTGTTAGGTATGAGGTTTATTACCGGGATTGGGTTGTTTTGAGTTGTTACTGTGATCGAAGATTTTTCTATGGGTATTTGAGTTATGTGGTATATCCGGTGATTGTAGCTTGATTTATGGTTGAGGTTTGATACAGCTTGTTCAGACTTATACATCGTGTAGGTTGCGGGATTCAGATCTTATA
The DNA here is from genome assembly GCA_005239525.1 of Nicotiana knightiana. Taxonomy (NCBI): domain Eukaryota; kingdom Viridiplantae; phylum Streptophyta; class Magnoliopsida; order Solanales; family Solanaceae; genus Nicotiana; species Nicotiana knightiana. The sequence continues at coordinate 59,184 of MDKJ01132523.1, forward strand.
AGGAATTTCGAATGATGGGAAATTGGATTCTAAGGCTTATGGACTAGGTTGAACTGAGAAATTTCAGTTATGTCGTGTTATCGAACCCATATGGGATAGGGTGAAGTGGGATCACCCACGGGTACGTGCATGGTAGGGTTATACGGCGGTTTGATGGTTTTGGGAACAACTTTTGGCAGATTCGAGGACGAACGTATGTTTAAGTGGGGGATAATGTAACGACTTGACCGGTCGTTTTGAGCATTTTCATATCGCTCGGTAGTTTACGGGAATGAGTAGCTCTGTATGATGTATTATGACTTATATGAATCGTCGGTTTTGGTTTTGAGGTTATTCAGAATGGTTTAGAAGAATGTATTTAATTGTTGAAGCTTTAAGTTGAAGGAGTTGACCAACTTTAGCTTTTTGGGAATTTGACCGCGGAAGGGAGGTTTGATGGTTCCGTTAGGTCCAGATGGTGATTTTTGACACGGGCGTATGCCCAGATTTGCATTGGTTGTTTCTAGAAGGTTTCGGCACAAGTTGGGAAAAATTAGAAATTTGAAGGTTTGAAAAGTTCATAAATTTGACCGGAAGTTGACTTTGAGGATATCAGATTCAGATTATGGTTCCGGGAATTGCAATAGCTTCGTCATGTCATTTGGGAAGTGTGTAAATTTTGGGTTCATTCTGAGATGATTTGATATGTTTCAGTGCGAGTTTTAGAAATTGAAAGTTCAAAGTTCCTAGATTTCGATTTGAGGTGGGATTCATCGTTTAGATGTTTTTATACGTGTTTTGAAGCCTCGATTAGGTTCGTACTGTGTTATGGAACTTGTTGGCATGTTCGGACGGGGTCCTGAGGGGCTCGGGTGAGTTTCGGATCATTTCATTGCATTTTGGATATTTCCTAAGATGTTGGTTCTGCTGTTCCGCACCTGCGACTGGTATTGCGCAGGTGGGATGGCCGCAGAAGCGACGAAGGCATCGCAGAAACGAGGTGAGTGCTGGTTGAGGAAGACTACAGGAACAAAGATTTGGGCGCGCATGCGGATGCGCAGGTGCGAGGTGATGAAGTGGAGGAGTGAGGTTTTCGCAGGTGCGGATGGTGGCTTGTACCTGCGATATCGGAAAAGCGGTTACCTTTTCCGCATTTGCGAGGGCCGAGTCCTTAGCTGATTCTGCAGAAGCAGAGGTTATGCCGTAGAAGCGACCCGCATAAGCGGCTAATGTGCCGCAGGTGCAAAAATGCTGGCAAAAGCTATATCTCGAGGGTCTTGTTCTTTTCTTCATATTTTGAGATGTGAGACTCGGATTGGAGCGATTGTGGAGCAAACTTCACCATATGAATTGGGGTAAGTGTTCTCTACTCGGTTTTAGTTATATTTTATGAATCTATCTTCATTTTTGGCAATTAGTTGATCAATTCAAAGAGAAATTTGGGGTTTTGACCCAAAGTTTCATAATATAAAATTTTGAGTTTTGAACATTGAATTGGAGTCGGATTTGAGTGAAACTAGTATGGTTGGACTCGTAATTGAATGGGTTGTCGGATTTTGGGAGTTTTGTGGGGTTCTGAGGTGCGGGCCCATGTGTATTTTGGCCTATTTTTGTGTTTTGATTGATTATTCGATCTTTATCATTAGAATTTTTTCCTTTGGCTGTATTTGATGTATTTGAGTTGCTTTTGGCTAGTTTTGAGTATCCATGCATTCATACCATAACTTGGGACTCTATTTTTTTTATAAAACTGTTTAGTGGTAGTACTTTGATGAATTCCATGTTTACACCATGTGATAAAGTAGTTCAGTTGTCAATCATGATAGATATCACGTTTAGGCATTATGCTGATACTGTTTGGACTCATAGTGGTTTTTTCTTACTGGCATCTCACAGATTTCATTGATATATTGCTCAGTCATATCCATGCATTCATACTATAACTTAGTCTCAAATATTATTTATTGATGGATCATATCATAGTTGTCGGGCTAGTTTCATGATGTTGTGAGCCCGTGAGTGAGACTGGCGAGATTGATGACTGAGTGAGGATGAGGTCCTGAGTGAGAGTAACATATTGGGATGGGGCTGCATGTTGTAGCATATTATATTGATAAATTTTATAGGATTAGGCTGCACGCCGCAGCGATATATTTATTATTTTTATGGGATCGGGTTGCACGTCGGAGCGGTATATTGATTACATTTTTATGGGATTCTGCTCCACGCCGCAGCGATATAGAGCTTGGGCTGAAGGAGACCCTTCGGGGTCTGCACACCCCCAGTGGGTGCAGTCAACTAAATATATGTGGATCGGGCTGCACTCCACATCGGGTATTGTATAGCGCTGAGTGATCGAGCGTGCTGAGAATTGAGTATAGTGAGAGAGGATGCGAGACATAGAGATTGAGTACTATGAGAGTGTGAGTACATGAAATCATCATCGATATGCATTGCATTTGATATGCGTACTTGAGATACATGCATAGAGATGCATTTCCTTCTGCTACCCAGTTCTGGGACATTTATGATTTTACCTGTATCTTCACATATGGGCATATAGACGTATTTTCCTAAAGTTGGTTCAAATAAATACATGATCGGTTTGTAAGTTACATAAACAGATTAGCAAAATCTAAAGCTACCAAGGACAAGTGGCAGCTATATTCCGGAATGGACAAACATCTTCAGAGTCAACTCCCGACATCACTAGTAGCCCTACTCCAAAATCCGCACGCAAAGTGCAAAAGTGTAATATGAGTACAACCGACCCCATGTACCAAGTAAGTATCTCGTCAAACCTCGTCAAAGTAGTGACGAGATTTTTTAGTTAAAAGATACATAATGATAAAACATGTACCGTAAACTAGCAATATAACTATACTACGATATAACAGTAAAGACTACACGAAACGAATTTGCAAAGCAATAACAGAGAACTAGAAGAGAGTAGAATTCAACATTATCCAATATCTCGACCAATCTTTTTCTTAGAGCGAAAACCAGTAAACGACGATAGTCACTCCATAACTTTCATAGCGTGAGGAATGTACTCAAATATCAAGTCAATTGCATGGCAACACCCTTCGTGCATTTATCTCATCCTCACCAAATATGCGTATAACAGTACCAACCAGATGGCAGAATTGCCGAAAACAGAAATGACAAAGTAGGAAATACGCAAGTAGCAATAATGAACACGGATATACATATGGGCAACAATAATAATACTAGGCGAAAAGCATAAGAGTAATGACAACAATTAGGAAAAAAAAATATAAATCTCAACTATCTAGCATGGTGGAGGCCTAGATATAGATGTAATAAACAAGAAGGGAACACCCGATCTGTATGAGTTAACAAGTAGAGGCATGAATGACTAACATGGTAGAAGGCTTGTACTAAAGCGCAACAAAAGAGATTCGACATGGATGTAATTGTAACAGCAGTAAGTATGCATGGTATTTGCAAGTTAAGCAAGCATAAGGCATGGGAAACACGACAACAATTGAGACAGAGAATAAAGACAGAACAGTAACAAAAAGTCACTTAAGAACCAGAAGTACGACAATAACAACTCAAGATAAAGGCATGAACGTATCTACAAGGAAAGGATACCACGACATAATGCATGCCCCTCGTCCTCACCTGCACGGAAACACCCTTCATGCCATGAACTCGTGATAGCATAAAATAATAATAATAATATAAATGCAATGGTATGGCATCACCCTTCGCGCTTTTACTCTCAAATGAAATGGCATGAAATCACCCTTTGTGCTTTAAATTCACATAACATGGCACGACATCATCCTTCGTGCTTTTACTCTCAAATGATATGGCACGCATCACCCTTCGTGCTTTACACTCTCCCTCACATGCTAACATATATATAATGGTATAGCATCACCCTCTGTGCTTTACACTCTTCCTTACCAAGCATATGTATACAATGTCAAATAAGGTAGGAAGCATAAATAACGTCAATGGGAGTGTTTAAATGAATATTCCAAATGAACCCATTCACAATTTTCAAGCCAGCATTAGTTCAACAGACCCTCAAGAACCTAATTTATCAAATATTTCAACAAATCTCAAGAATGATCTACAACATGAGTGCAGAATCTAATATCTCAAGAATATCGACCGTAGAAATATATTAATGATTAAGCATAATGATGACCGAGTTAGACACATCAATGTTTTTCTCAGAATTTTGCCAAATTTTGATCGAGTTATAATAAACTAAATCTTGGTTTCTAAAATTTAATTCTACATTCTTAGTGTCTATGGGTCGAGTAAGACATGAAGCAAGAAGGTCACGTAATCCTACAAGGCATAAATCATAGCATAATCTATCCCCGAGCATGATTAACCCTGGCACATGCATATGTGCTCGTCACCTCATATATGTATCACCCCCGCATGTAGCAAATAATGTCAAATAGTAGGAAAAATTCCCTCAACAAACTTAGGCAAGACACTTACCTCCAACAAGCCAAATCGATACACTAGAAGTGCCATCCCGCTAAAATCATCCTCTGAACTGCTCGAAAATAGCCAAAAACAACTCAAATTGATCAAATAATGCTAAAAAAATAAACCCAATCGATAAAGGTCGAATCATTAATCAAAACTGCAAAATCATCAAAAAAAGTCTAACTCGGGCCCGCATCTCGGAACCCGACAAATCACACAAAACTCGTCAACCCATTCAATTACGAGTCCAACCATACTAGTTCACTTAAATCCAACTCCGAATCGATGTTCAAAACTCAAAAATTCACATTATGAAACTTTAGGCCAAAAGCCCCAATTTCCTCTTTAAAGTTCATCAACCAATAGCCTAAATCAAAGATACATTCATGAAATATAACCAACATCGAGTGGAAAACACTTACCCCGATCCATATGGTGAAAATTTCTTCAAGAATTGCCTCAATCCAAGCTCCCTAGCTCAAAAAATTTATAAATGGTTGAAACCTCCGAAATAGTGTACTTTATAATCACTGGACAAAAATACCCCATGCGTTCGTGGTACATACTTCGCAATCGCAAAGAAAAAATGCTATTGTCATCAAAATACACTACGCATTAGCGAAACTTTCCACGTGAACGACATCCACTGGTTCTAAGGCTCCACGAATGGGAGCTGTCTTCCGCGAACACGAAGAAGAATTCTCCTGCCCCGTTCCTGCTCAACCCTATGCGTTCGTGATACCCAATGCGGGAACGCGAACAGAAACCGATCCAACTTTCTGCGATCGCATACCACTTGCTGCGTTCGCGATTAACAAGTCCTCCAGAAGACCAAATAACACTTCGCGATCACGGGACATCCTTTGCGATCACGAAGAACACTAGGGGCATCGGATGACAACAAAAACCAGTCGTGCATGAAAACTCCAAAGTGGTCCGAAATCAATCCAAAATGCATCTGAGCCCCTCAGAACCCGTACAATCATACCAACAAGTCCCATAATATAGTATAGACATATTCGTGGCCTGAAATCACACATAACAACCTCGAAAGGATGAATCTCACCTCAAGTCAAAATCAATGAACTTTGAAACTTCAAACTTCCACAACTGATGCCAAAACCTATCAAATCACGTCTGCTTGACTTCATATTTTTCACACAAGTCATATTTGACATTACAGACCTACTCCAACTTCCGAAATCAGAATCCGACCCCGATATAAAAAATTCCACTCATGGCCAACCTCCCCAAAATCCAACTTCGTCATTTCAAGCTTAATTTAAGTACGGACCTCCAAATCACAACCCTAATGCGCTCCTAAATAAACAAATCACCTGACGGAGCTAATGGAACTGACGAAACTCCATTCTGAGGTTAAATGCTAAATTTAAATTCGGTCAACCTTACCAACTCAAAGCTTCTAACACGAGGATGCTTCTTCTGAATCGACCCCGAATCGCCTGAAAATCAAAATCAACGATTTGCACAAGTCATAATATGACATATAAGGCTACCTAAAACTTCGAACAGCTGAACGGAAATGCAAATGCTCAAAACGATCGGTCGGGTCGTTACATCCTCCCCTACTTAAACATACGTTCGTCCTGGAAAGTGACAGGAGTCGTTTCAAGGCTATCAAATCACGGTGTAACCTACCATGCATGTACTTGGTGGTGATCCCACGTCTTTCTGCTCCATATAAACCTGCCAACACAACATAACTGGAGTTTCTTAATTCGGCCTTAGCTCATAAGCCTTAGAACCCAAATTTCCAACATCTGGAATTCCTTACGAGGCCTGAATCATTCATCTACATACTGTATAAGTCTGAGAAAGTTGTATTAAATAATCATAACCCAAGATGTATTCACATGATATACCCCTTCCTTCAGATACTCACAACAATAACTGCTAACCTCCATGGCTGACCAAAAACAAATTCGGTATCGGTAGTAAACCACATGTCGATTAGAACTCCTTTCAAAACCTTCATACACTGCCGATGATGAAAGAAACACGCATAATCTCTTAACCACTCATCTGATCAATAAGCGAAGAAGCTCGCTCGTCCAACTAGGGGCATTTCCCAAATCCCTATCAGAAATATAGTATCATTATTCCAAACGTTCTTTAATCCACATACGATATTGCAAATATCATGTCTAGAAACCTCATCTCAGCTAATACAAGTAGCCCAACCGATAAGTCTCGCCAAAAACCATATGGAGCCCCATAAAATATTGTCCAGTTCACCAACAAGTAATAATTCAGACATCACAAATAATAGTAAGAAAGTTAAATAAGGAGGCTACTAAGCAAGTTAAGCAGGAAGGTTAATTTTAACATTTTCCTATGAACTATTTCCAACAAAGTGAAAGAAAAATACACAAAGTAAGCATCAAGAGTTACATTTCATCATAGTACCATTGCGGCGTGAAACCTGATCCCATCATATCAATCCACATAGGGTACCCATCGAGCCATAATACACGGGTTCACTGATCACATGTGTGTCAACATCAAGTACAATAGAGTGCACAAAATATAATTGTGGGAAAATTATTAGGAACAAACAATAATGAGTAGGACAAGCACAACTATGGTGCAATAAACAAATCAATATCACGAAGTCCATCTCGTCCATAATGCCATGAGGACTAAACTGCATCACAATATGCGTGTGAAGAATCATGTAACCCTCATAACCTGTCATAGGATAATAGAGAAACACATAGCATAGACCAGGGCATGAATAGAATCTATTCCGCCCGATGATATACCTATGGTAAAAGCTGCATAGGAACAAGAAATTCTGATCTGATACAGAATACACATTCTCATTAGGCTCTCAAATAATTCCCAAACTAGATTCCGATCATTCCCAAACAGGAAAATAACCTTCCACAAGCCCATATCAACCTTTTTCCATAACACATAACATCAATCACCCAATCCTCCACATTCCTTCACAAGTCACAATCAAGAAATAGTCTTCCAACAAGAACATCTAGTCTTTGAACCTCTTGTATACCATAATTTCCATACCCCATCTCGACACAGCTACTCAAATAGCTGATGCGTCATTCATACTCCATCATCTTATGGAAAAATACCCACAATTGAAAAAACAATGTACCTGCCAACAAGTGAACTCTCTTCCGGTGGGAACAGATATTGCAAGTAAAACCTTAAACACCTGAAATCGTCTGTGTCTTCGAGAACTCATATCCTTCCCTCCAAAACTAAACTGCAACCTTGTACATGCAAATTTTCAACCCCACACGGTGCATCACCTCAAACATGCTAACTCGGGACACTATAAAATCTCCATAATTAACCCCGAACCATGTGCAAATTGAACATCTCATCAACTGCGAACCTTGCATTTAACTTAATCTAGGAGAACATCACCACACGCAATATAGCTTCTATACCTGTAGCAAACACAAAATCCGGACGTGGTCAAAACCATGATGAATTCTTTGGAACTCACTAACACATAATCGAGTAATCAGAACCAATTGCCTCTAACTCAACCGAGTCACGCAGGTTACCAACCCAAAAGTAACTCAATCTAATATAACTGCCCTGAAGGAACCTCCTGGCAAGCCAAAGCCATTTCTTGCATTCTCCAACATTGATGTGTAGACCTTTTGAAAAGTAATTGCCACAGATCCGATTACCATTAGCTACTGATTTCAAACCCTGCCCATACACAACTTCATAAATTTTTAAATGCTACATATGATCTTGAGCTCGTCAGAACCTTCCCGAAACCACTTACCTTACTCTGATCATCAATACACAACTAATGCGCACCGAGCAACCCGTGCTCCACCAGAAATTGACTATTCGAAGAAATAACCAAGAAATCCCCTGGCCCAGAAACTGATACAATGAATTATACTACAATTCGATCATCATTAAAAGACTCCCTCACGTACCCCGAAGCCATAGAACACATCGTCGGTAACCCAAAGTTCACATCTTCATAGAATGCCCCGATCCCACATGGCGATTTAGCTGACTACTTCAAAACGTATGCAATACGGGTCCTGGAACACTCTGAAGACTCTACCAAGTGCTTATCCATCCTTGCAATAGTCAAGAAACTTCCCCAAATGCTCTAAAATGATAATATCAGCACCCCACTGAATGGAAACCTCATAAGAAACACATGATCCCAACTCATCAAGAAGGGGGTGGCCCACTGATTGTACTCAAATCGATGCCATACCATGAACCCTCCTTAATCAGATCGGCTAGGACACCAACCAATCTTCCCCAAATCTGTGCTTACCATCCAGATATAAGAACCCGCCTCGTACCACAAATGAACGATTGAAACATTTAACACTGCATCTGCTCCTAAGGCTAGATAGCACATCGCGATGATAAACAAGCATCCATAGCCTTTCTTGATCCATCTGCAACATCACATATCGTTGGTGCATAGCGAATACTGAGTGCACAACATCACATATGAGCGACTGGGAAGAGTCTAAGTCATAGATTTCAAGCTGAAACAAGGTCGCACGATAAGGAAAGAAGAAAGGGAATTTTCCTAAGTATCATGTAGCCTCCTAAAGATAGGTATGGACGCCATCATACCAATCTGCAAGACTCTACTAGACACTTGCACATGACTCGTAAAACCTACTAACCTAGTGCTCTGATACCAACTTGTCACAGCCCAAAATCCACTAGTTGTGATGGCTCCTAACGCAACCCGCTAGGTAATCCAGCTGACAGTCAATACAATCCAAATGAGATTTATAGGAAAATAGTGAAGAATTATATGAACATTTATATATTAACCCAAGGACTAGTAGTATGAATCACGAGCTTCTCCGAATTTGAAATTTACAAAGCTGGTACAAATAAATACTCGATATGTTTGAAAGTTACATAAAAATATTAGCAAATCTAAATCTACTAAAGAAAAGTGGAAGCTATATTCCAGAATGCGCGAATATCTTCAGCGTCAGCTCCCGACATCACCAGCAGTCCCACTCCAAAATCTGCATGCAAGGTGCGAAAGTGTAGTATGAGTACAACCGACCCTATGTACCTAGTAAGTATCTTGTCTAACCTCGTCAAAGTAGTGACGAGGCTTTTTAGTTAAAAGATACTCACTGATAAAACTTGTCGTACACTAGCAATAGAATTATTCTAGAAACGAATTTGCAAAGCAATAACTGAGTACTAGAAGAGATCACAATTTAACATTTTTCAATATCTCGACCAATATTTTTCTTAGAGTGAAAACCAATAAACCACGAAGTCACTCCATAAATTTCATAGTCAGAGGAATATACTCAAATATCAACTCAATTGCACGGCAATACCTTTCGTGCATTTATCTCATCCTCACAAAATATGCGTATAACAGTATCAACCAGATGGCAGAACTGCCGATTATAGAAATGACAAAGTAGGAAATACACAAGTAGCAATAATGAATGAGGATATACATAGTGGCAACAATAATAATATTAGGTGCAAAGTATACGAGTAAAGACAACAATTAGGATAGAAGAATATAAACCTCAACTATCTAAAATGGTGGAGGCCTTGATATTGATATAACAAATAAGAAGGGAACACATGATCTTTATAAATTAACAAGTAGAGGTATGAATTACTAACATGGTAGAAGGCATGCACTAGAGTGCAACAAAATAGATACAACATGGATGTTATTATAACAACAAGAAGTAGGCACGATATTTGCAAGTTAAGCAAGCATAAGGCATGGGAAACACGACAAACATTGAGATAGAAAACAAAGACAGAATAATAATGACAAGTCACATAAGAACCATAAGTACAACAATAACAGCTCAAGGTAAAGGCATGAACGTATCTAAAAGTAAAGGATATTACGACATAATGCATGTCACTCATCCTCACCTGCACGGAAACAACCTATGTGCCATGAACTCATGATAACATAAAATCATGATAATATAAATGCAATGACACGACATCACCCTTCGTGTTTTTACTCTCAAATGAAATGGCACGACATCACCCTTCGTGCTTTACACTCACATGGCACGACATCACCCTCCGTGCTTTTACTCTCAAATGATATGGTACGGCATCACCCTTCGTGCTTTACACTCTTCCTTACCAAGAATATGTATGTTAATGTCAAACAAGGTAGGAAGCATAAATAACGTTAAGGAGAGTGTTTAAATAAATATTCCAAATGAACCCACTTCAAAACTTTCAAGCCAACAATTGTTCAATAAACTCTCGAGAACCTTATTATTCAAGTATTTCAACAAATCTCAAGAATGATCTACAACACGAGGTAGAATCTAATATCTCAAGAATATCAGCCCTAGCAATGTATTAATGATTAAGCATAATGATGACTGAATTAGACACGTCAATGTTTTTCTCAGAATTTCGCCAAATTTTGATCAAGTTATAATAAAATAAATTTTGGTTTCTAATATTTAATTCTTCATTCTTAGTATTTATGTGTCAATTAAGACATGAAGCTAGAAGGTCACGTAATCCTACAATGCACAAATCATAGCATAAACCACCCCCGAGCATGATTAACCCTGGCATATGCATATATGCTCGTGACCTCATATATGTATCACCCCCGCATGTAGAAAATAATGCAAATAGTATGATAAATTCCCTCAATAAATTTTGGCAAGAAACTTACAACCAACAAGCCAAATCGATACACTAGAAGCGCCATCTCGCTCAAATCATCCTCCGGACGACTCAAAACTAGCCAAAGCAACTCAAATACATTAAATAATGCTAAAGGAAACAAACCTAATCGATAAAGGTCGAATCTTTAATCAAAATCCCAAAATCATCCAAAATGTCCAACCGGGGTGTTACACTCCATAATTTCGTACGTGAAATTACGCCATAAATAAATTGATGAAAGCTCGAAAATGAGATATCACGCCCTGCATTTTTGTACGTTAAAGTTTCATCGTAAGTTAATCGACATAAGCTCGGGAATGAGATTATTTTGGTAATATAGGTATTGTGCTATTTCAAACAAGTGATGAGTAAATTCGTGAAGGTGAGAGGGTAAGCGAATCGAAGAAAACGAGTTTCGTCGAAATTTGTCATTTTGGGATAAAATACAGTCCGAGCTATAATACCTGGTGTTTATAGACTAATGTCATGCAAGGTACCCCATGACCATGATAGTAAGATGTATAAAGTGTGTTAAAAGTGAGTAGTATTTTAAGTAATTTGAGATAATTCGTAATTATATAGATATTTGATTAATTAATGGATTAGTGAGGGATTAACAAAGTTGATTAAGGTAAAAGGGTATATATTTGGATAAGAATAAGGGCTCCAACGTGGAAGCCCATGAGATTGGATAAAGAATAAATTGGTGACTCTTGAATCATATGGCAAGGTGTCACAACAAATGGCTTAGTCTTCAAAAGTGTGGGGCCGACACCTAAAGACTTAAAAGAAACCTTCTAATTGATTTTGTGTCTCTACAAATCAATGAAAAGCTTCAGCAAGAAAGTTTCATCCAAGATTATACATGATAGTAACGTGCTTCAACAAGAATTCATACTAGACTTCTTAGCATAATAACAACGGGATTTTGCGATTCTAAGGGAGTACGGTGCAATCTTTCCCAAGAATATCATACGGATTTTTTACCTACTTTGATCTTTCGTTACGTGTTGTCGCAATAGACGTGTCAGAGGAATTTTCAAGAGAATCGATGCAGGTATGTTATGGCTATCCCTTCTTTATTTTGACATGATCTATACGGCACAAACAAAATGAGCACATACGCAATTTCCATAAATGACTCTATTCATAGAAATACTAGAGATGCTTATGTTCTTGATTCCCCATGTGTCAAATTATTCTATCATCTGTTCATGGATCTCAGAAAATACGTAAGTTGATAAAGTTTATTTCATGATATTAATCAAAGGCATAATGGTCTTATGACACTCCAAAAGATTTTATTGACATACTTCTCATGCATTGCATTCATTTACATTGACTCATGACCAGATGGCATTATATACGCGTTTATATGTATATGGGATATGGGAAAAGGTTACGGCGTTATATACGCACCACCACCTGATCAGCTGGTATACATTGATGATTTTCTCACAATGGCCGAGATGATATGATAGGATGCCCTCAGAAGCTTGATGATGTTATGAACGCATATACCCATGCATGGTATGACATTTATATGCATATGCATGTTATTATAATATTAAATGATTCACAGAGCTATTAAGATATACATGTTGAGTGGTTTTACTCTATGTTTCTCACAGGTCCATTGTTTACTGATTTTTATTCCTTACATACTCGGTACATTATTTGTACTGACGTCCCTTTTTCCTGGGGACACTGTGTTTCATGCCCGCAGGTCCCAATAAACAGGTTGAGAGTCCTCCAAGTAGGCTATTAGCTCAGCGGAAGCTATTGGTCCGCTTCATTTGCTCCGGAGTTGCTTATTTGGTCAGTATAGTTAGGACATGTATTTATTGGTATGATGGGGCCCAGTACCAACCTTTATGATACTTATGTACTCTTAGAGGCTTGTAGATAGATGTCATGTATATGGATACTTGTATGGCCTTGTCGGCCTATGTTTTGAGTTTACAAATGATCATGTTGGCCTTATAGGCCCGTATGTCACGTATGTAAGTTTCTATATCAGGTTGGGTCGTTCTATGTCAAGTATGCTCTCATGTTTACTCTGGTTATATCATGACGCCCTTCTGGCCCACTTACCCATGATGATGTAACAAGAAAGATACGTTGTATACGGCTAAAATTGGAGAAACTGATTTTATGATCACTATAGCATTCCATAGCCCGTCTTCAGAGGGCTCGGGGAACAGTTCGAGGTTCGACACCGAGGAAGCATATCGAGGATCCCCCACACTCGAACTCGGAGCGGTATAAATCGGAGACCATCATAGAAAAGCGGAAAATTCCCAAAAGGCACGTGGCTAAGGCTGATCAAGTCTGCAACAATAGTACAAGTCTGTACCGTGATATTAAATGGATATACCAGCTGTTTATCTTTGAAATAATTGCACATGTACTATGTTGGGATTCCCCCTCCTATATAAAGGGGACCCTTGTCATTTTGTATGCACATGGTTTTCAATAGAAGAACAAGAACATTCTTTACTCTCTAACTCAAACATTCTCTACAATCGTTCCATTGATTTATTGTCTTCCATTTATTATGTTCATTAAATTGTTCCTCATTTATTGTTCATTATTGATCATAAAGAGGCCATCTTAGAGGCCTTCATTATTGTTGTATCTTCGCTGACCGCCCTCTACAAAGCCCTCGACTCGACCTCGAGGCCCTATTTCGACCAAGCTCGAGACCATGTCTCTCGACTGCTCGATTTGCATAACTCGGTTATCCTTTGATCTTATCTCATTTTTCTTACCTCTCACTTAGCATCTATTGCCTAATAAACTAGTATTGAAATAGATCACATATTTTTAGAACCACAAAATCAAATATAATTGTAATTACCATTTTCACGGTAAATAGTTTGGCGCCCACCGTGGGGCTAAAAATAATAGTGATTGTTTTAGTGCTGGTTTTCTAAAAACACAAGTTATTCTTTACACTTTTTCTTGTCCAAGAATCTTCAATTTCAGGTAAGAAAATGTCTAACTCAGTGAATGCACATGAAAACAACGGTCCTAGGGATCATGGAAAAAATGGCGCGGCTGCTTCAGGTGCCGGTGTACCCAAAACCCTGAAGGGGTACCAGTGCGAATTCCCGATGATGAAGTCTCACGCAACGCTCAACATGTCGATGTAAGCTCTCATACAGACGGTAGTGTGTGCGAAGGAGACCAACATGAAGCACAGAGAGCCCTTGCTCAAAAAGAAAGAGAAGTTAGCCTTCATGTCATCTTTGAGATGTTGCAACCACAACAAGTGGCTATTGCTCAGCTGCAAATCCATCAAAGAACTCCAAGCACAGCGCCACCAGGAACGGCTCCTCGATTCGAATAGGCACCGGAAAGGTCGAGCAATAATGGGTCGGCAGCCAACCCCGCTATTATAAAGATGCTAGAGGACCTCACAAAGAGGATTGAATCAGGCAAAAAAAAGATAGAAGCTAACGACAAAAAGGTAGAGACCTATAACTCGAGGGTCAATTAGATCCCAGGCGCACCTCCGATTCTGAAGGGTGTAGATTCGAAGAAGTTCGTAAAAAATCCATTCTCATCAAGTGCGGCCCCGAAGCCCATCCCAAAGAAATTCATAATGCTCGATCTCCCAAAGTACAACGGGACCTCGGACCCCAATGAGCACATTACTGCTTACACTTATGTTGTGAAAGGGAACAACCTAAAAGATGACGAGATTGAATTTGTCTTGTTCAAAAAATTTTGAGAAACACTGTCCAAAAGGGCAATGATGTGGTATCATAACCTACCCCCGGACTCGATAGATTCATTTGCTATGATGGCAGACTCTTTTGTGGAGGCACATGCTGGTGCCATCAAGGTCGCTACGAGGAAGTCTCACGTCTTCAAATTAAAAAAAAAAAGAGAATGAGATGTTAAGGGAGTTCGTATTCCGCTTCAAATTGGAACTGATGGAATTAACACCGGTCTCCGATGATTGGGAAGTACAAGCCTTCGCTCAGGGCTTGAATGAACAAAGCTCGATAGCTTCAAAGCAGTTGAAGCAAAACTTGATCGAGTATCCCGTCGTAGTTTGGGCGGATGTACACAACAGGTATCAGTCAAATATTAGAGTCGATGATGACCAATTAGAAGCCCCCTCGGGCTCGGTGTATCCCAGCAGGCTCTTAGCAAAGGAATCGAGGATTCCAGAAAGAGAGCCGAGGCCAAGAAAGGAAAGGTATCAACCGTATACAAAAAATCGGAGAAATATCCCGAGGCATAACATACCTCGAAGTGACCAAAGGATGGATCAAGGCCAGAACCCTCGGGGACACGTGAACAAAGCAGGGTCTGATGGAGCTAGAGGTGAAGATGAGGAAAAGAGTCGTCGACTGCCAGAATGTTGAGGGAAGCGAAAGAGGGCATCTATAGAGAATATACCTGTTGTTGGGCATGCACGACCTGGGGAACCTGATCGACAGAGCCAAGAAGACCAAGCCTGGGGAAGGTCCTTCTGAGACCAAGTAGATTAGATTTACCTGCTTTTTCAAATGTAATAAGGCCATGTGCCATTAGTGACTTATCTTATTTAGTGTCGTTTTAGATTTATCTACTTTTACATTAATGAAATGAGGTAATTATTGGCATCTAAGTTCATCAAATCAACTTGTCTCTAGGCCTACCTCGGGCACAACGAGGCTCCCAAATTAAGACGCGTGTGTACAATTCTGCAATATGTGTTTAAATACTGCAAATACTTTTCTCTTGATCCTCACTGACTTGTTACCTTTGTTTTTATTTTATTTTCTTTGATTATTCCCTTTCCCCAAAGGTTGGTTCGTGCATTCTGGCATCATCAGTATATCATATAAGATCCAGGGGCCCTCCACCTTCTCCTCCTCCTAGTCCACACAAAGGCAAAGGCAAAGGCAAGATGGAAGATTTGACTAATATCAGAAAGGAAAACTCGACACCAGTTGAGCATACCGAAGCTTCTGACAGTAGGGGTACTCAGGTTCAGAATGATGTTTTGTCACAACTCGAGCAAAGGCTGTTGAAACTTCAAGGGGAATTTGAACATGTTCGGAACCTAGCAAACTTGTCCTTCTCACTTAATGTTCCGGATGTCAGCCACCCAAACACTCAAAACCCCGCACCACCCCAGAATACCCCTAACAGACAAAACCCTCCTGCAAATCACCACTATAAAATTCCACCACAAAACCAAACCTTCTCATCAGAATACCAACCAAACACCTGTCATACCCCTCGAAACACCCCACCCATCATTCCTGAACCACAAAATTCCACCAACGATCACCTCTATGCTCAAGCACCAAGCCACTAGAACAACCCCATATACGTGGAGACTCTACCTCACTGCACCCAACCTATTTCTTACACACCGAAATCCAGTGAGAAGGACTTGCTTATCATGAACTTGGCCGAAGAACTCAAGAAGTTGACTAGCCGAGTTCATGGCATGGAAGGAGGTAAGAGGATCGAAGGACTGAATTATGAAGATCTCAGTATACAGCCTGATGTAAAACTACCGGATGTTCGATGGTACTGGTGATCCCAGGGTCCATTTAAGGACCTACTGTGACAAACTGGTCGGAATTGGAAAAAACGAAAAGATTCTGATGAAATTATTCAGGAGGAGAGTTACAGGGGATGCCTTGTCTTGGTACATCAGCCAAGATCCCAAGAAGTGGCCTAATTGGGTGAGTAAGGCCTCGAATTTCATAGACTGATACAGGTTCAACACGGAAAATGCGTCGGACATATTTTACATCCAGAATCTCAAGAAGAAACCCACTAAAACCTTTCGCGAGTATGCCACTCGTTGGAGGTCAGAAGCGGCCAAAGTTAGGACAGCATTAGATGAAGAACAGATGAACAAATTCTTCGTGAGGGCACAAGACCCGCAATATTATGAAAGACTGATGATAATTGAAAATCACAAGTTCTCTGACATCATCAAGCTGGGCGAAAGGATTGAAGAGGGCATCAAGAGTGGGATGGTCACAAATTTTGAAGCACTACAAGCTACCAACAAAGCACTACATTCCGGTGGTATATCCAAGAAGAAAGACGTAGGATCAGTAATGGTTGCACAGGGACCCAAATCCCCACTGACATATCGAACCTCTCCACTTGCGTACCAAGCACCTCCACCTACATATCGGCTGTCACCCCCACCTACATCTCAACCCACATCTCCAAGATATTTCCAACCAGCCACTTCCTGTCACACCCACAACTCTCAACCATCTCACTTTCAGTCACCTCCAGCTCGCCAAAATTTCCCAAGACCCCGACCCAACTTTGACCGCAGGCCACCCAAACAATATAGCGCCATTGCCGAGCCAATTGACCAGTTGTATGAAAGGCTAAAATTTGCTGGTTACGTCACTCCCATCCTTGCTGTAGCCACAGAGAATCCATCCCAATGGGTCAATACAAACAAAACCTGTGCACACCATTCCGGCATGAAAAGACATACCATAGATGAATGCCGCTCGTTGAAGGATAAGATCCAGGCTTTGATCGACAATAAAATCATCCAGCCGAAGGAGGCTGCTCCTAATGTCCGCAATAATCCCCTCCCAGATCATAGGGGTAGAGGTGTCAATGTGATAGAAATAGATGAATAATGGGACCTAGAAGAGTCAATCGGGTTAATCAAAGACGGTGATGACCCCAAGAAGCCAACAGGTACCCTCAATCTCATCATAGTGCAGACACAGCCGTCAGGAAAGGCTGAGGTGACTACATCAGGTCCTGTTTGAGTTTGAGATATCACCGCCTACAGATACGCCCGCACCATTCGAGGTTGAAATAGCACCACCTGCAGTGACTCTTGTCCCATTAGGGGGTCCAGAGGAGGAAGAAGCATTAGCAACCTTAAGGAACTTATTCTTGGAAGACGAGCATATAGATTGTTGTGTCATCGTTGAGGGGGAGGAGGAGGAAGGCCCTACCATCCAAGCTGTGATCAAGGGATCACTCCTCAGAAACTGGACTGTCAGACCATCTAGAGCCCGACGAGTCCCGGGGTAGAAAGGCTGAACAAGCACTGTTTATTTTATTCGCTAATGATTTCCTTTTCGCATTTTTCTACTTTAAATAAAATCCCTAGTATTCCAAAACATTTGTCTAAATTATTGAAAATTGCTTTTATGTTTCAATGTGTGAACACCCAATTTTTGCCCCGCATGGAAATTACTCCTAAAAATAATCAAAAAATAATTTTTAATGAATTTTAGGAACCCTTCTCTATTTATTAGAATTTCATGCATGTTTAATACTTCAAAATTATAGTAAACTCATAAAAAATTGTCACATTTTCATTTCATGCCATCTTAAGTTTAATTTGTATTTTTAGGAATTAATTACTTTTTAATTGTTAGATTAATACATGAAAATCACCAAAAATATACATTAGCTTTAATCAGTTAGTTTACTTAATTAGTTAAAATGTTAATTAGGTCGTTTTGGTTAAAAAACAAATTTAATTAGTAGTAAAGTGGCTATTTTTCAAAGATACAATTTACCTCTCATATCAAGTTTGCCCAATTTCGGGGCCCAAATTACCCAAGCCCATACTGTCCTAGCCCACTACCCAAATACCCATTCCCTACCAAACAACCCCTAACCTCATTAAATAGACTTAATTTTAGACCAAAAAAAATCAGATCTAATCTATATGACAGATGCGCCATTTTCCCCCGCCCCGGGGACTTCTTCTTCTTCTCACAAAAATACAGAGAAGAGAGCCCTTCCCCTTAGATAGCAGTGACACCCTAACCCCCGAATACTTAGAGCTACTCACCAACCAGCCTCTCCACGCTACCCTTCCCCGACGACTCCCGTTGCCGTCGCGACATATTTGAAGGAAAAATTAAGTCAGCGAGCTCGCCGAAAACATCGATCTCAAAACCAGTCGCCACTCCATCTTTTTCCTCACTCTTTCACTCTCACCAAACAAAACCAAATAAACACAGACCTAAAAATAGATCCTCTAAGAATCGACCCCCCGCCCCTCTTTAGAAAAGAACAAAGCTGGTTCCCTCATTTTTCTGCTTCCAGATCACTCGCTCAACAACAGAGACGGACAACCTTCCTCCATTGAAAGACTCTTATCACTCTCACCTCTTCACTCTCTCACCCATCGACATCAACACACACACAGTAACATATAGTAGACAATGACGAGAGAGAGGTTTCCGGAAGCTGTTGAGCTTGAAGATCGGCTGCTGTTTTTTGCTGCCGCGCTGCTGATCAGCTGAGCTTCTTTTTCGTTCTTCTTGAGATTTTTTGGTGAGACGGAAAGCCGTTGATTACGAAGAAATTTTTCTACACAAAGGTTCTTTCTTCCCTTTTCTTTAATTCGCAAATTTGGATAAAGTTGCCTCATGTACATAACCTATTTAGTTGCTTTTAATCAAATGGGATAAATTCCAATATGACTGGGATACAGTACTGTTTGTGTGTTGTTGAAATTATATTTTGAACTTTTATTTATTTACCTGATGCAACTGTATAAGACCTCTCATCTTGACCTTGAATAATTGATTTCATAGAATAGAAATATTTTGGTTAAGTAAATTTTACTTTAGTTAATTTTCTTCAAGTTAAACGTGATAATTTTGTTAAGCTTGTTTATGAAATTTTGCATCTGGACGGACTATATTGAGGTTTGAGAAATTGATCTTAGAAGAAATGACATTTTGGTAAACATATACAAAATTTAAGTGAATTGGTTTGAGGTTCAGTTTTCATTTGTTTGTTATCCAACTATTACGTTCATAAGCATATGGAAGTCTCCTTTTTGATTATTATAGGTTGTTTGATTTTTAGATTCCGGTTAGCTTTATAAATTGTGGAGGTTATCTTCCCATCATAGCTTGTTTTAGATGCACTTAACAATAAATCATCGTGACTATGGGTATGGTTCCTGTGGTATGATCACGATACGTAAATCCCACTCGGGTGTGGCAACTCATGTCCCCGATCATAACTTCGAACAATATTAAAATCACGTGTTGCAATCGCGGGAGCATTTCATGTGACGCGGTTGCGATGTATCCAAAACAACAAATGCACGCCATCGTGACTTGTTCCAAGATAAGTCCATAAATATCAAAAGTGGTTTATATACATATCCTGTAAGCTAATATACCACTTTTAGATAAAGATTCCAAAACATAGAGAATAATTGAATATCGCCTCAAATAGGCATTTTTAATCGCCATGACCACATTCATGACTATACAATCTACACTCAGGTGCGGCAACTCATGTCCCCGACTCTAACTCAGAACAACAATAAAAATCACATGTTGTAATCGTGGGTGCATTTCATGTGGCGCAGTTACAATGTGTCCAAATACAAACAAGTGCACGCCATCGTGACTTGTTTCAAGACAAATCCATAAATATTAAAAGCGGCTTAAAATTAAAAAGGCTAAATGCACAATAGGCTAAAACATGCAAATAATCAGATAACTAGGCCAAATATTAATAGTTAAGAGACCGTGCTAGAACCACGGAACTCAGGAATGCCTAACACCTTCTCCCGGGTTAACAGAATTCCTTACCCGGTCTTCTGTGTTCGCAGGCCATAAATAGAGTCAATTTCCTCGATTTGGGATTTAAAATAAATCGGTGACTTGGGACACCATAAATTATCCCAAGTGGCGACTCTAAAAATAAATAAATAATCCCAAATTCGATTATGTCACTTAAATTGGAAAAACTCCCTATATCATCCCTTTCGGGAATTCGATCTTGTACAACTATTATAGTTTGGCTTTCATTATCTGATTTTACGTGTTTAAACCCGAGGTGCTAATTGCCGCATTTACCGCTTTGATATTTATCTGAATTGCATATAAACTGTGTCGAAACCCCTCTTCTCTCTGAGTCTTCTAAATCATCTGGGAAGTGTGAACTTCGTGTAACTTCTTTTCTGTTAGAGTCATATCTAAATTTTAGAACGAGGTACGGACAAGTTGCAAAGCCGGTGAAGCTTCTGTATTCCCGGTACGCTCCCCCCTAGGCTCGAGCTATCCGCTCGGGTAAGCCTGGTCTGGAACAAAATCCCAGGATTTAAACCTAGAATAACATAGCCTCAGTCGGATCCCTAGTAGGAACGATTATCGGCATCATGTGCATTTGACTTAGGGGACTCAACACAGGGGTAGGGTCCGTCTAGGATAGGTGAACCCAAAATAAAGACCATCATGATGCATCCTACCTGGCTATGTGTACATTATTTTATTTCGTCTTGTTTGTCGACCGGTTAAAAAAAGAAATAACAGAAAAAATAAGAGTGCGAGGTAGTTATTCGAAATATGAAACTCTGTCTATAAATAAGAAAAAAAATAAATAAATGTTCTCAAAAGTCATGTTTCCCCCAGTTCTGTCAAAATTGACCGAACTATGCGGGTCTGATTCTCACCGGTTGTGAGATATGTAGGCAAACCTCATCAGTTCCGACCCTAATTTAGAAAAATCTAAAAAAAAGTATATTTTACGTTAATTCCTTCCTGAAAATTCCAAACAAATCAAAAAAAAAAAAAAAAGGAAGAGATTTTTTAAAAAATCCAAAAATATTTTTCCTTCATTTTGAAGTTTTTCATTAAAAAAAAAAGGGGTAAAATATCAATCAAAAATCCAAAAAAAATATTTTTTCGTTCTTTAGGAGTATTTCTTAGGAAATTCCAAAAAAATAAAAGATAAAAAGAAAAAAATAAAAGTATTAGAACCCAAAAATATATTTTTACAAAAAATATCAAAAATATTTTCCTTCTTCCTTCTTAAGAAACGTCTTTCTTTGAGACCCCCAATTTATAAAAATTCAAAAAATATTTTCCTTTAAATCCCTACTTAGAAATCCCAAACAAATAAGAAAAAAGAAAAGGATTTTAAACACAAAAAAAAAAAATAAAGATAATAATAACATTTTCCTTCTATCCAAAGTCTTTCATATGTTAAAAAAAAAAGGAAATAAAAATCAATCAATACTCAAAATCAAACATATCCTTCAGAAATATTTTTTTTTAAAAAAATCAGAAAACAAAAATCCAAATAAAAAAACAAAAACAAAATCTTTGTCTTTCTTTAAAAATCCCTCTTTTGAAAATGTGGAGGCAACATTTAAAATCCAAAAATATTTTTTTAAAAGAAGAAAAAGATGAAAAAATGATTGAAATTCAACAAAAATATTTTTCTTTTTACTTTTGAAATTCCCAAAGTTCAAAACAAAAGAAAAAAAAAGAATTTTTAGAGGTCTTTCATTCAAAAAAATCCACCATTTTTAGAAGTCTTTTGCCCATAATAAAAAAAAAGGAAAAAAAATCAAAAAGCGAATATCCAAAAATATTTTCTTTCTTTAAGAAGTATTTATCTGAAAATTTTCAAAAAAAAAAATCATTATCAATCAAAATAAAAGTCCAAAATACTTTTTTTTTCTTTATCTTGAAGTATTTTTCCCAAAAAAAAAAGAGAGAAAAAAAAGAAAATTCAAAAGTCCAAAAAATATTTCCTTGCTTCTTTAGAAGTCTTTCTTTCAAACATTTCAAAAATCAAAACATCAAAAAAAAAAAAAGAGCCAAAAATATTTTCTTTCTTCTTTTAGAGCCTTTCTTTCAAAAATTCAAAAAAAAAAAAAACAAAATTCAAAAAAAAAAATTAGAGAAAGTTAGCTTATTTACTCCGATCTTCTCGAATTATGCAAGATCTGATTCATGCGGCGTCATGATACGTAGGCAATCCCCATAGGATTCGATTATAGCAATAAAAAATTAAAAAAAAAAGTGAGAGAAAAAGAAAGTGAAAAAAAGAGAGGATAAAAAAGAGAGTGACAAAAAATAAAAAAGAAAAACAAAGAGCGAAAAGCTGGGATGAAACACGCAACCGTTCAAACACATGGTAGAAACTTTAACTGTTAGGTGCATTGCAACCCAATATGTGATTTCCTATATGTTAAATGGCTCAAACTAACCAGGTTGTTGTATGTGCAAATAAGACAGGTCATATTTAGGTGGTTGGTTTTGTTGGTAGTCCGGTTTCTCATCCTTCACAAGATTCAAAGGTAAAGATGGCCTCCGCAAGAAATCTGCCAATCATCGGTCCTGAGGATAGCCCGACATCGGCTATTCCGCAGCCTGAATCAGCGACTGCTGAAGAAAATAGAATGTTGCGTCGCCGCATATTGGAAATGTGGGATGCCTGATCCAATGGTAGGGAACCACCAAGTGTAATCCCTGGTTTCCCTGAGTTGATCCCCAGTCAGATGAGTTTTCCAACGTCCTTGTGCCCAACTCACATTCCCTTGTGGCCACCCTCTAATGTCGCCTAATGGTCCGGAAATGCCTTCTGTGGATCACCCCCAGGAACCGGGTTGAAGGGCACATCCAGCAATATTCGCTACACCACCAGCCTCCACTACGGCATATTCAACAGTGCGCAGGCCAAACCCATGCCTTCAGCACCCGCAATATGAGTCTCCCACGGGTCAGCAAAAAACAATGAGAAACCCCAAGCAGGAATAAATGGCTTGGAAGATTAGAAGCCTAGAGCAAAGCTTAAAAAACATGCAGGGTTTGAGTGGTCAGAAGAGTATCTCCTACTCCGATTTATGCATGTTTCTACATGTTCACCTACCGGTTGGTTTCAAAACGCCAAAGTTTGAAAAATATGACGGGCACGGAGACCCGATGGCTCACTTGAAACAATATTGCAACCAACTGAGGGGTGTTGGTGGAAAAGAGGAGTTGCTAATGGCCTACTTCGGAGAAAGCCTCACCGGAATCGCTACTTAATGGTATATGGATAAAGAAATTACCCATTGTCATGTGTGGGATGATTTGGCCCGAGACTTTGTGCGCCAATTCCAGTATAATGTGGACATCGCTCCCGATAGGAACTCTTTGTCTAATTTGAAAAAGAAAACCGCGGAAAGCTTTCGCGAATATACTGTCAAATAGTGTGAGCAAGCTTCCAGGGTAAAGCCTCCAATGGGCGAAGCCGAAATGGTTACGGTCTTCCTACAGGCCCAAGAAGCGGATTACTTCCACACCACAATGTCTCCTATGGGTAGACCATTCGCCGAGGCTACCAAAATTGGGGAGATGGTCGAATTTTTTTTGAAAACAGGCCGAATCTTGAGTCAAACTGCTTTTAAGGCTGCATCACAAGCCGTTCAGAATGGGTCAGGGGGTTTGATGAACAGAAAAGGGAGAGAAGAAGGAGCCATGACGGCTTCGAGCTCGAAAGGGGCCCACAAGTCATTCAACCAATCATATATGCTTCCTAAAATCCCAGAACACTATTACCCCTATCAAGATGATGCTGCATATGCCGTGACACCGCCTCCCCTTGTGGTGATGAACACACAACCTTACACACATCCATAAAATTATACCCAAAATCGAGCTTCACTTCCCAGAAATGCCCATCTTTACCAAGCTCTATATAATCCCCAATCAAATGTTTTCCAATACAATCCTCACCTAAGAGAGCCTTTCAAAAAGATTCAGTTCACCCTTATTGGTGAATCCTACTCTAGCTTGCTCCAAAAGTTGGTCAGGATAGGTCTGTTGCAGCCAGTGGCCCCAAACCGGCCGAACCCTGAGTCCCCCTTGCACGGGCCTTATGCTAGATGTGAATACCACTCTGGAGCTGTAGGGCATGACACTGAAGATTGTTGGACTCGCAAAAGAGCAGCAGAAGATCTCATCGAGGTCCAGGCAATAGTGCTTAGGGATAAGGATGACCCTAATATGATGAACAATCCCCTGCCTGCTCACACTGGGCCGATAGTCAGAATGATTTGTGAAGATGAAGAATTTTATCCAGCACTGAAGGCCATTGCAGCCATTGCCGAGACAGAAAAAAAGCCAAAAATGGTCGCCAAGCCTGAAAGATCCCCCCTCAGATGGGAGTCTCGGTAGCCAGTCATGCTATCATTTCTGCGTCCGCATTATCCCAGGGTGTGATCCGGATGTTTTACTTTATTGTCTTACTTTCCGATGTAAACCCTTCTATCTTAAAATGATCATCATCAAAATAAAAATAAAAACAAAAAACGAAAAAAAATCAAATGGAATTAATATTTCATTTTCCAAGAACGTCTCTTTTCTTAATCTTGTCTCTTTCTTAATCTACTTTCAATTCTGTTTAAATGTAGATTTCAATAACATGACATGCTTGCTGACTTCAAGCCCAGATCCTAAAACGTTGTCAGACTTCGAAATAATGAATTAGAATGCAAATGAAGTTATGTCAAGGAGATAAAACAATAAATCGGAACAACCAAAGGAAAATTGGTTCAAATTGGAAAGATCCATACATTACTACAAGAGTACTGCCGAGTGAGTGCGTTTGTACTTGGGGTACATCGAAGGAAATGTCCCTGAAACAACTGTCAATGCAGATGCATTCAAAAGATCCTAAAACATTGTCAGACTTGGAAATGATGAATTAAGAATCCAAATGCAAATAAAGTTTGGTCAAGGAAATAAAATAATGAATCGGAACATCCAAAGGAAAATTGGTTCATAATGGAAAGGTCCATACATTACTACATGAGTACTGCCATAAGAGTGTGTTTGTACTTGGGGTACATCGAAGAAAATGTCCCTGAAACAACTGTGCAGTCAGAAGGTACTATGTTTGATCCTCCATATAACATTAAATGTTCTTCGGTTGGGATGACGAAGGATTTCATTCTCTCTACCCAAACAATATTACCCCTTTTGCCAATCCTTTGAGCCGGTTACCTTCCTTTGATTACCCTCTTTGGAACCTGAAAGTGTTATTGAAAAAACAAAAGAAAAAAGAAGAAAAAGAAAAGCAACAGAAAGACAAAAAAAATCAAATGAAAAAAGAAAAGAAAAGGAGAACAAGTAAAGCAAAAGAAAGAGAAAACAAAACAAAATAGAAAAAAAACAAAACAAAATAGAAAAAAAACAAAAACAAAAACAAAAACAAAAGTTCCCTGAACTACGTTCGACTTGATTCCGAAAGGACACGTAGGCAACCTCTCTCTGGGGTTCAGTCACACAAAAATAAAATTTCACATTTCCCTAAGAGTTTAAGCTGGGGCAAATGTTATGTCCAGCGACGTTTTCTCATAAAAGGTTCCACAGTTGTAATTCAATACAAATTCTTTTCACCAAAACCCTGTTCAAGTCCTTCCGATCAATCGACAAGATGTCTAAAGTTGGAGGATACAGTGTCGGATCTGGTGCAAGAAAACGAGAGAAATAAAATGAGAGAGTCTTGTTAGTGAAAACTCGCAAAGAGCACTACAAGGCGATGGTGAGAAGAGAAATGAGAGAGGTCAGTTGGTGAAAACCCGCAAAGGGTGCCACTGATAGAAAAGGATAATGGGCCACTAACATGGACACAGTCCGGGGCAAGGTTTCTCAATCTCGAGGTGTTAGTTGTGATGAATGTCTGAGAGTCGGACGGTTTACACGGACCAGGCATCCAGTCCAAAAGCCATGTCATATTCATTGAAGTCCACATGCACTCCAGATAAGTCCTTCCTTCCTTTCCCCGAAAGGGATACTTCTCGTTTAAATTCATTATCCATTCTTTCATTATTGTTTTTCAATCCCTTTCGGTCTAACTCTATTCCTGAAATAAGACAAAGAAAGGATGGCAAGACTGATTTATAGGGATCTCATTTGACACGGGCTAACATGAAAAAGGCACCCAACCTCGTCAGGGGCATCAAGTCGATCTCGACTGGCCATAGCGGCCGATGCTTCAAACTCAAAACCCTTGAAAGGAGAAAATCAAATTGAAGTGCCTATAAAGACGAATGAAGTTGAAAAGTTGAGTCCCACGAGGCTAACCATATCGCAAGGGCTGAAAATCCAAAATACTCCAAATTCCCTAAGGCTAAAGTTGAGGGAAAAATCAGAAATGAAAGGCCAATGAAGGCAAAATAAAGTCCGAGAGGTTAAGTCCACGCGACTAGCCGTTGCAGCAAATCTAAGGAGCCTGAACCTTACCGACACTCCAGAAATCCAGAAGAAAAGCAAGTGGAAGGCCTACAAAGGAAAAATAAAGTTGAAATGTTGGGTCCCACGTGACTGGTCGCCATGACAAAATCTGAAAAGCCAAGGTCCCTGGGTTTGGAAACGAAACCCAATCCCCAGCAAACAAGCAAACAGTTGAGATCTTCGTCAAAGAGGCTGAGATCAAGCAGCTTGAAATAATCAAGGCCGCAAAACCAACCACTGTTTCAAACTAAAAAATTGTTCATAGTTTGAAAATAGGAAACAGGTGCAAAAGCAACCATGCAAAAAGCAGGTGCAACCAAAAGGAATTGTGCAAGAGCTAGAAGGAGCTCTGCAGCATTGACTCCAAAGAAAGGGAAGTTTCCTCCAAAAATCTTATCCCGCATGCCTAAAATAAAAAATAAAAAGAAAGAAAGATAAAAGAGAAAAAGAAAAAAAAATAGAAGAACTGAAGTTGAAAATGACTCAAAGTAGTATGGGGCCTCCAATCCCCAACTACACCTTTTTCCGACATGGGTGTACACGCTCCCTAGTCGACGCCAATTAAGGGTATACATTCCCTAATTGATGATTTATTTTCCAATTAAGGGTATACATTCCGTAATTGATATTTTTCTTTTCCAGTTAAGGGTATACATTCCCTAACTGATGTTTTGCTTTTCCAATTAAGGGTATACATTCCCTGGTTGATGTTTTTCATTTCCAATTAAGGGTATACATTCCCTAATTGATTTTTATTTTCCCGACATAGGTGTACACGCTCCCTAGTCGATGCCAATTAAGGGTACATATTCCCTAATTGATGTTTCCTTTGCCAGTTAAGGGTATACATTCCCTAACTGATGTTTTGCTTTTCCAATTAAGGGTATACATTCCCTAATTGATGATTTATTTTCCAATTAAGGGTATACATTCCGTAATTGATATTTTTCTTTTCCAGTTAAGGGTATACATTCCCTAACTGATGTTTTGCTTTTCCAATTAAGGGTATACATTCCCTAATTGACGTTTTTCTTTTCCAATTAAGGGTATGCATTCCCTAATTGATTTTCTTTTCTCGACATGAGTGTACACGCTCCCTAGTTGATGCCAATTAAGGGTATACATTCCCTAATTGATTCTTTCTTTTACAATTAAGGGTATACATTCCCTAATTGATGCTTTATTTTTCAATTAAGGGTACACATTCCCTAATTAATGGTTTCTTTTCTAATTAAGGGTATACATTCCCTAATTGATGTTTTCTTTTCCAATTAAGGGTATATATTCCCTAATTGATGTTTTTCTTTTCCAATTAAGGGTATACATTTCCTAATTGGTGTTTTATTTTTCCAGTTAAGGGTATAAATTCCCTAACTAATGTTTTGCTTTTCCACTTAAGGGTATACATTCCCTAGTTGATGTTTTTTCTTTTCCAATTAAGGGTATACATTCCCTAATTGATTTTCTTTTCCCGACATGGGTTTACACGCTCTCTAGTCGATGCCAATTAAGGGTATACATTCCCTAATTGATGTTTCCTTTGCCAATTAAGGGTACACATTCTCTAACTGATGTTTTTCTTTTCCAGTTAAGGGTATACATTCCCTAATTGATGTTTTTCTTTTCCAATTAAGGGTATACATTTCCTAATTGATTTTCTTTTGCCGACATAGGTGTACACACTCCCTAGTCGATGCCAATTAAGGGTATACATTCCCTAATTGATGTTTTCTTTTCTAATTAAGGGTATATATTCCCTAATTGATATTTTGATTTTCCAATTAAGGGCATACATTCCCTAATTGATGTTTTCTTTTCCAATTAAAGGTATACATTCCCTAATTGATATTTTTCTGTTCCAATTAAGGGTATACATTCCCTAATTGATGTTTTCTTTTCCAATTAAGGGTATACATTCCCTAATTGACTTTCTTCTCCCGACATGGTTGTACACGCTCCCTAGTCGATGCCAATTAAGGGTATACATTCCCTAATTGATGCTTTCTTTTCCAATTAAGGGTATACATTCCCTAATTGATATTTTTCTGTTCCAATTAAGGGTATAAATTCCCTTATTGATGACATCTTTTCCAATTAATGTTATACATTCCCTCATTGATTTCTTTTTCCCAATATGGGGGTATACACTCCCTAGTCGATTCCAATTAAGGGTATACATTCCCTAATTGATTTCTTTTCCAACATAGGATATACAATCCCTAATTGATTTTATTTTGCAACATAGGTTCTCCAACCCCTAGTTGATCTTACTTTGAGATATAGGGTACCACTCACTAGTATACA
The DNA here is from genome assembly GCA_005239525.1 of Nicotiana knightiana. NCBI lineage: Eukaryota > Viridiplantae > Streptophyta > Magnoliopsida > Solanales > Solanaceae > Nicotiana > Nicotiana knightiana. The sequence goes on from MDKJ01132523.1 coordinate 88,625, forward strand.
ATAACTCCAGGTGCACTGCTCCCGCTCTTTCATTGCTTTCAATAACAAATTAGTGTAGATTCCCTTACAATAACTCACGAAATTTTCCTAGTGAAAATTGGGGCAGAATATTTTGTTCGTATATTTTTGATATTTGTACAGATTACATCTTTAGGACATTGGAATCGAGACGACAAAAATAAGACGTATCAATTCAGAATAAAAGAAAAGAGTTGAACCCCAAAGTACAGAAGCGGAAAAGATGTGGACTGCTCGAGACAAATTAAAGTCACAAGCTATGGAGGTCCATTTTTTATCCGAAAAGCTGAAGAAGATTGAACCAGCACCTATAACTAACAAGCATCAAGATTCAGATCGGAGTTTGTATAAAGAAGTAGCCAAGACTCAAGATCAAGCTTCAAAAGACTCATAGATAGAAATCTTGTAACTCGTAGTTGATAGGTTTAGTTTATTCTTTTTCATTTTGATTTTGGTGTAATAAGAAGCTCAGCAAGAAGTAATCAACAGCAATAGCAACATCAGTGAAATCACAGCTTCCCGGTAGTCCCAGCTACCAAAACTTCCAGAACTACACTGAACTGATTCCTTTATAGCCAAGGATATGTAGGCAACCTCTGAAGCAAGGTTCGGCCAAAAATTTTTCAAAATGCTTCCAAATGGAGTACCAAACGGGAAAAAATTGCTCGTAATTGCTCACTTTATCTTTACCCGAAAACTCATCATGTTCTCGAGCAAAGACGGGCAGCTGTGGACACCCAAATTTTGCCCCGCATGGAAATTACTCCTAAAAATAATCAAAAAATTATTTTTAATGAATTTTAGGAACCCTTATCTATTTAGTATCATTTAATGCATGTTTAATACTTCAAAATTACATAAAAATAATAAAACATTGTCACATTTTCATTTCATGCCATCTTAGGTTTAATTTGTATTTTTAGGAATTAATTACTTTTTAATTGTTAGATTAATACATGAAAATCGCCAAAAATATACATTAACATTAATTAATTAGTTTACTTAATTAGTTAAAATGTTAATTAGGTCGTTTTGGTAAAAAACAAATTTAATTAGTAGTAAAGTGGCTATTTTTGAAAGATAAAATTTGCCTCTCATATCAATTTTGCCCAATTTCGGGGCCCAAATTACCCAAGCCCATACCGTCCTAGCCCACTACCCAAATACCCATTCCCTACCAAACAACCCCTAACCTAATAAATAGACCTAATTTTAGACCTAAAAAAATCAGACCTAATCTATATGACAGATCCGCCATTTTTCCCCTCCCCGGGGGCTTCTTCCTCTTCTCACAAAAATACAGAGAAGAGAGCGTTCCCCTTAGATAGCATTGACACCCTAACCCCCTAAGACTTAGAGCTACTAACCAACCACCCTCTCCATGCTACCCATCCCCGGCAACTCCCATTGTCGTCGCGACAGATTCGACCAGAAAATTAAGTCGGCGAGCTCGCCGAAAACATCGACCTCAAAACCAGTCGCCACTCCATCTTCTTCCTCACTCTTTCACTCTCAGCAAACAAAACCAAATAAACACAGACCTAAAATAGATCCTCTAAGAATCGACCCCCCCGCCCCTCTTTAAAAAAGAACAAAGCTGGTTCCCTCATTTTTCAGCTTCCGGATCTCTCGCTCAACAACAGATACGGAAAACATTCCTCCATTGAAAGAATCTCCTCACTCTCACTTCTTCACTCTCTCACCCATCGACATCAACACACACAGTAACATATAGTAGACAATGACGAGAGAGAGGTTTCCCGAAGTTGTTGAGCTTGAAGATCGGATGCTGCTGTTTGCTGCCGCGCTACTGATTATTTGAGCTTCTTCTTCGTTATTCTTGAGATTTTTCGGCGAGTCCGGAAATTCGTTGATTCCGATGAAATTTTTCTGCACAAAGGTTCTTTCTTCCTTTTTCTTTAATTCGTAAATTTAGATAAAGTTGCCTCATGTACATAACCTATTTAGGTGCTTTTAATCAAATGGGATAAATTCCTATATAACTGGGATACAATATTGTTTGTGTGTTGTTGAAATTCTGTTTTGAACTTTTATTTTATTTACCTGATGGAATTGTATAAGACCTCTCATCTTCACTTGAATAATTGATTTCATAGAATAAATATATTTTGGTTAAGTAAATTTGACTTTAGTTAATTTTGTTCAAGTTAAACGTGATAATTTTTTTAAGCTTGTTTATGAAATTTTGCATCTGGACGGACTAAATCGAGGTTTGAGAGATTGATCTTAGGAGGAATGACATTTTGGTAAACATATACAAAATTTAAGTGAATTGGTTTGAGGTTCAGTTTTCATTTGTTTGTTATCCAACTATTACGTTCATAAGCATATGGAAGTCTCCTTTTTGATTATTATAGGTTGTTTGATTTTTAGATTCCGGCTAGCTTTATAAATTGTGGAGGTTATCTTCCCATCGTAGCTTGTTTTAGGTGCACTTAACAATAAATCATCGTGACTACAGGTATGGTTCCTGTGGCATGATTACAATACGTAAATCTCACTCGGGTGTGGCAACTCATGTCCCCGATCATAACTTCGAACAATATTAAAATCACATGTTGTTATCGCGAGTGCATTTCATGTGACGCGATTGCGATGTGTCCAAAACAACAAGCGCATGCCATCGTGACTTGTTCCAAGATAAGTCCATAAATATCAAAAGTGGTTTATATACATATCCAGTAAGCTAAAATACCACTTTTAGATAAAGATTCCAAAACTTAGAGAATAATTGAATATCGCCTCAAATAGGCATTTTTAATTGTCATGACTATATAATCTACACTCGAGTGCGGAAACTCATGTCCCCGACTCTAACTCAAAACAATAATAAAAATCACATGTTGTAATCGTGGGTGCATTTCATGTGGCGCGGTTACAACGTGTCCAAAAACAAATAAGTGCACGCCATCGTGACTTGTTTCAAGATAAATTCATAAATATTAAAAGTGGCTTAAAATTAAAAAGGCTAAATGCACAATAGGCTAAAACATGTAAATAATCAGATAACTATGCCAAATATTAATATTTAAGCGACCTTGCTAGAACCACGGAACTCAGGAATGCCTAACACCTTCTCCCGGGTTAACAAATTCCTTACCCGGTCTTCTATGTTCGCATGTCATAAATAGAGTCTATTTCCTCGATTGGGATTTAAAATAAACCGGTGACTTGGGACACCATAAATTATCCCCAGTGGCGACTCTGAAAATAAATAAATAATCCAAAATTCGATTATGTCACTTAAATTGGAAAAACTCCCTATATCATCCCTAAAAAGGAGGTGTGACACAATGAATCAGTATTTATTATTTTTTCTATCATACTTTTACCTATACAACATTACTATTTCCTGTCTTGATGAACCAACGACTGTCACATGCAATGAGACAACGCAACAAAAGGACAGTGATTCAGAAGAAGATATCATACCCGAGGATATCGTCAGAGAATCAACCGGGGCAACTCCTTACTTGCTGGTTTATGGTACGGAAGTTGTTATTCCTGCCGAGGTGGAGATTCCTTCCTTGAGAATCATACAAGAAGTTGAGCTCGGCGATGCAGAGTGGATAAAGAGCCGTTATGAGCAACTAGCCCTCATAGACAGAAAAATGATGAACGCAGTATGTCATGGGAAACTATACCAGAACAGAATGTTCAGAGCCTTCAACAAAAGAGTCAAGCCTAGACAGTTCACACCAGGGCAACTGGTGTTGAAGAAGATCTTTCTGCATCAAGATGAAGCCAAAGGAAAATTCTCTCCCAACTGGCAGGGTCCTTACATGGTCCACAGAGTACTAACAGGAGGAGCTCTCATACTTGCAGAAATGGATGGAGAAGTCTGGCCAAAGCCAATCAACTCAGATGCAGTTAAACGATACTATGTGTAACTCTTTATTCTTCTATCAAATGCTGTAAATTGAACTATGCTCGACCTGATTCCCATTTAAGAGGGGATACGTGGGGCAGAATTTTGAGGAGGACAAGTTCAGCCGATCGCAGCATGTACAGCAGTCAGATATATCAATTCATCTAACTGGGGCAGCATTTTGAGGAGGACCCTCTAAATTCCATGGCAAAGAAGGGTTCATTGTCTCAGATCTTGTCACGGTCGTCGGTTCATCTAAATTTCTCAAAATATATTTTTTACTATGTCCTTACAAAACTATGCATGCTTGCTTGTAAGGTAACTCTGTTTAGCCAAATGCTATCCCGATGATTTGAACAGGATTTTCAGACCAAGCAAAGCAAGTCAAGCAAAGCCGGCAGAAACACAAACTGACCTCCTCTTTATAGAACTCACAATTTTCCTTTGGATGAAGGGACGAAGGATAAACATGCCACAAAGTCACAATCCTCACAATAATTGCGTTATCGAAATCTGCTACCGGCTAAGAAATTCTGCTACTATCGGCTATTCATTATATTTCCTGCATAGGGCTAATCTTTGCCTTCATCTGCATAAGGCTAATCTATTCCTTCACCTTGCATAAGGATAAACGCTGAATTCCATTTGCATAAGGCTAACCTCTGCCTCCATCCGCTTAAGGCTAATCTCTGCCTTCATCCGCTTAAGGCTAATCTCTGCCTTCAACTGCAAAAGGCTAATTTTTGCCTTCACCTTGCATAAGTCTAATCTCTGCCTTCATCTGCATAAGGCTAAACGTTGCCTACCCCTGCATGAGACTAAGCTCTGTCTCCACCCTTGTCACGACCCAATTTACCCTCCGAAAGTTATTGTGACAGCACCTAGTCTCTATGACTAGGTAAGCCTAATATTTGCGCAAATGACAGAATCAATAAAATAAAGACAGAAAAGATATCAAGTAGATCTAACATAGCTGCTCAGCATATACATTTATATTTCCCAAAACCCGAAATGTCTCCATAGTCACAAGCTCTTTACTAAATGTAGCTCTATACAATGAAACAGTGGAAAAATATACAAGTCTTCTATGCCTATAATAGAGTAGAAGGGGACTCGTGGAATTTTGCGGACGCGGCAGAACTACCTCGTGGTCTTCTAGATGCTGGTAGATGACTCCTAACCACGAAACTGGGTGCTGGTACCTGGATCTGCACATGGGGAAAAAATGCGCAGGAAAAGGGCGTGAGTACTCCACATTCGGTACTCCGTAAGTGCGAAGCCTAACCCTAGTCAAGTAGTGACGAGGTCAGGTTGAGGCCCTACTGAGTTCGTAAGAACAAGTCAATATATAATTTTAAAACAGTGAAATACAGATAAGCAATGATAATAGGATTAACGAAGACGAAAAGGTTTAATAACAGAAAGAGAGCCCTCGGCTCAACACAGCATATATCTCAACAGTAAATGTGCAATGTAGTACACGGGGAAAGCTGTCGGATCTCGGACCGTAGTCCCAATTTAAATATGCTATGCAGTACAGGGGAAAATATCTCGGATCTCTGTCCATAGTCCCAATTTAAATATGCATTTCAGTACAGGGGGAAAGCTCTCGGATCTCGGTCCCTAGTCCCAATTTAAATATGAAATGCAGTACAGGGGGAAAGCTCCCGGATCTTGGTCCGTAGTCCCAATTTAAATATGCTAAACAGAAGTATGTCAATTATGGCTCAACTAAACAGTCCAGGAAGAACGACAGGTAAGAATAGAGTAAAACCGCCTAAGCATGATGTGACTAGTAGCAAATAAGGGAAATCAAGTCAGAACAGGTAGGCATGCTTACACTTAGGCTATCTACTCAATTAAGATAGGAAACAGTAATATATGAATGAAAATGAGCATTTTCATGGGAGAAAAATAGGATTTTAGCAACAATGACCCGTGTACGCACTCATCACCTCGTGTACACGGCGTCCACATAAAAAAATCAGTATAAAATGCCTAAGGGAAGATCCCCAACACAGAATTAGGAAAGCCACTTACCTCTACTGCACTAATCAACTCAATACCAAGCTCCTGCCACGAGTATCTGACTCCGGGTGGCCCAAATCTATTCAAATTGATTTCATGGTATAAATATCACTTCAAGGGAACAAAATAGCTAATTATTTATAAGCTAACATGCAAAATTAGGAAATTCGCCGAAAAAGTCCCCCGGGCCCACGTCTTGGAATCGGGTAAAATTTATATTTCCCGAACATTCATTCGCTCATGAACCCACTCGAACAAGAATCAACAAAATATGACGTCTAAAGCTCCTTAAATCCTTAGATTTCTACTTGGGAAGATTTCATCCCATTTCCATGGTTTTTCATCCAATTTACTTGGTTAGATTGAGGAAAATGGTAGGGATTAATGATATATAAAGGGATTAAGGTTAGAAAACGTTACCTATGATCCTCATTTTCAAATCCCACTGAAAATCGCCAAGTTTCGAGCCCACAATCTATTTTGGAATTATGAAATTCAAACCCTCGGATTTTTTATATAAACTGCCCAGACATTTTGCACCTGCGACACTAGGATCGCACCTGCGACACTGGGATCGCACCTGCGGTGCCGCACCTGCGGAAACCCAATCACAAGTGCGGAAATTCATTAAGTGGCCTTGGGTCGCACTTGCGGCACCCCTTTCGCACCTGCGTGCCTGCACCTACGGAAATACCCTCGCAGGTGCAGAAATTCCTTTATTGTCCTGGGGTCGCACCTGCATCTCCCCCTTCGCACCTGCGTGTCTGCACCTGCAGAAATACCATCGCAGGTGCGAGACACCACAACCAGAATGGTTCAGCTGTTTTCAATTTCAGAAACCTCACCCGTTGGGCATCCGAAACAACTCTGAGGTCCCCAGGACCTCAACCAAACTTACCAACTGACCCTAGTACCTTTTTCAAACTTGGTCGAGCCTTAAAAACACATCTCATAACATCAAAATCATCAATTATGCATAGATTTAAGCCTAAGAACTTAGGAAGTTTCTAGAAATCATATCCGACGCCGAAACACGTCTAAACTCATCCCTATGACCTCAAATTTTGCACACAGGTCATAAACGATGTTATGGACCTGCTGTCGCTTTCGGAAATCCATTCCGAGTCCGATATCAAAATCTCACCTATCGGCCAAAATCGCCGAAATTCCAACTTTCGCTAATTCAAGCCTAAATCCACAACCGACCTCGAAAACACATTCCGACCACTCTCCTAACCCCGAAATCACCCAATGGAGCTAACGGAGTCGACAGAATTCCATTCCGGATCCATCTTCACACAACTCTAGCTAGGCCAGATTTCTAAAGCTAAATTCCACATTTATGGACTATGTGTCCAAAATCACCCCGGATTTCATCACTCAAAGCTCTGACAAGTTCCAATAACATAAATAGACATGAGAGAAGCGGTAAATAGGGGATTGGGGTGCAAATTCTTAAAAAAACCAACCGGGTCGTTACAACCCTGCACAAGGCTAATCTCTGCTTTTGCTCTACATAAGGATAAACACTGCATTCCCCTGCATGAGACTAAGCTCTGTCTCCATCCGTTATAAGGCTAATCTCTGCCTTTCCTCTGCATAAGGCTAAACGCTGCCTTCCCTTGCATGAGACTAAGCTCTGTCTCCACTCTACACAAGGCTAATCTCTGCCTTTCCTCTGCACAAGGCTAAATGTTGCCTTCCCCTGCATGAGACTAAGCTCTGTCTCCACTCTACACAAAGCTAATCTCTGCCTTTCCTCTGCATAAGGCTAAACATTGCCTTCCCCTGCATTAGACTAAGCTCTGTCTCCATCCTGCATAAGGCTAATCTCTGCCTTTCCTCTGCACACGGCTAAATGTTGCCTTCCCCTGCATGAGACTAAGCTCTGTCTCCATCCTGCATAAGGCTAATCTCTGCCTTTCCTCTGCATAAGGCTAATCGCTGCCTTCCCCTGTATGAGACTAAGTTCTGTCTCCATACCCGCATGAGGCTAAGCTCTGTCTCCATACCCGCATGAGGCTAAGCTCTGCCTCCAATTTACATTCTTTCGCTGAGACGAAGCGTTGTCTCTCCTTTGCTTTTTTTTTTTCGTGCTAAGACCTACCCTCCGCTTCACAAGACTAAGCTTTGTCTTGTTGACATCATATTATAGCATCTCATGGGCTGAAATATCGCCAACCTATCCAAAGGAGACATAGTCTAATGCATCATCCTCATAGTCGAAAGACACCATGTCATGGCCTGAGGATCTCTCAAAATTTGAATATCATTATTCAAAGGCGTCATAGTTTGGAGGCACCATCTTCATGGACCGAGAACATTATTTCATGCCCTGCGAATATCATTAATCAACTCATGGCCCAGGACGTCATGGTCCAAGGACGTCATCCTCAACTGTCCGAAGACAACTCTCATGGTCTGATGGGAACCTGCATCATGTTTAAATTTTTGCACAAATATATGTTCGTATTATCTCTATATGCAGGTGACCCAGCAAGCAAATGTTATCCCATCAGGAGCGATCCCGCTCCAGTTCCCTCAACTGTGTCAAACTTGACCTCTCTCGTGAACCATTCATTCGCCTATCCCTAGATATTGCGCTCGTTCTTACAATGATTTCATCGGTATAATCCGCCGATGAATCCAGAACTACATGCGGCCTGATTCATGTAAAACCAGGGATATGTAGGCAGCTCAGAAGTCAGTGTGCGGCCTAAATCTCTCTAACCGTTTCGCTCGGTCAAAATTGGCCATCATATCTTTACCCGACAACTCTTTCATCCTTCCCGGGTAAAGAGGGGCAGCTGTTGATACCCAATTTTTCCTAAAAAAAAATATTTCAAAAAGCATATATGCCTTCAAAATCATGCATTAGCATCAATTGGTATTTTTTCACAATTTTCTACATATTTTATTAATTTTTCCAGTATTTTATCCCAATAAATAATTACAAAATTGCATCACAAATGATTTCAAAATATTTTTTTAATTTAATATTGATATTATGGTCCTATTAAGTCCAAATTATTCTATAAATAGCGAGTTTGGCATCTTTTGGCTACAATTGCAATAACTTTACAATTATAGCCCATGCATACAATTTTGTATTATTTTTTTTACCAGAAATTAGCCTTTTACATTTCAAATACTAAATAACCATTTTTAAAACATTTCTATGCATGAAATTTATTTTTATAATTAGTAATTATTTTACAAATTATTTTTAATTAATTTATTTTGGATATTTAACAAATAGCCTATTATTATTTCAATTGCAACCTATATAACCAGCCTAAAACACCTTATTAACTAGCCCAATACAACTTTGCCCAAACCCCTACCTAACCCGACCCAATTTCGCTTGAATCCTGGCCGTTGATCATTTTTTATCAACGAACCAGATTGAACCTTTCCTTAATTAACCTAAACGACCCTGCCCCCCCCAAACCCTCTCATTTCACTCCTCTCACCCGTCGTCACTCCTTCCCTCTTCTCTCAATTGTCTCGACTGAACCCTAGTTGTAAAACGTTGTCACCAGCGTAAACCTTCACCTTATGACGCTCCTATGGCTCCTCCGGCCAATATTGACCTCCTATTTGCTATGGTCCATCCGTTTCTTAGATCCTTGAGAGGATCTCAAGGAACCCAAGCGGTTCTGGTTTGCACTTTTTGATTTCTAACCTATCTCAGGCCATTTGCCGACTATGAGTAAGAAATTTCTCTTCATTTTGTTACGAATCTATGGTGTCTAAACATATGTTCTCATCTCTGTTACTTTTCTGAAAAAATCCTAGTCCATTACCTTCGATCTTCTCAGATCTGTATAGATCTGAGATGAATCGAGCACTCTTACATGTTTTTATTTGAAAAACTTCTAGTTTTAACTGATTATTCTATTTTTCTCTAAACAAGGGTTCATTACAAATTGTTTTCAAAGGTCTTTCTGACTTCTAAGTGTTTAATCGATTCTCCTTCATCTTCTGGACTGATTTTTGCCAAAGTGTCCAAACCTTAGTTGATTTTGTGATTTTTCTAAACCATTGTTTCGATTCTGGGTATTTTCGGTGTTGCTAGTCATATTAATTTGCTTTATTTTTTGGACTTAAACATTTTTCTTTGTCAAATCCGTTATTCCGTGATTTTTCCCCTAATTAATCCCTATTAGAGTTCGAATTTTTTTTTCTGGCTAATTTCTATATTTTTGCGAAGGCTTTACTTGGTCTGTTTTTTATTTATGGGAATGGATATTTTCTTCCAGAAATCAGTATTATTTTGAAAGTTTGGCTGATTGATTTACTCTGTTAGAGATTCATATGTGTAAGTCTTGTTCTGTTTCCCTGTTTATGACCTTAAATGGTCATTCATGCCTTGTTTGATTGCCTGTGTAGATTGTTGATTCTTTACCTGGTATGATTGGGATTCTTTCCTTAATTAGACCCCTATTATTACCAATTTCCCTTAATTAAAGGAGTTTATTCTGACTCCCTTGTTTGATTTGATTTGAACTTCTTGCCTTAATTGAATCCCTGCTATTATCGGTTGGTCAATTGCCCTTAATTAAAGAAGTTTATTCTGACTCCCTTGTTTGCATTGATTTGAAATTCTTACCTTAATTGAATCCCTGTTATTACCGTTTGGTCAATTGCCCTTAATTAAAGGAGTCTATTTTGAACTCCTTATGTGATTGAATTCTGTGACTTCCTTAATTGCTAGTTTCTGATTCTGTTTTACCTTGTTTGTCCTACTCTTAAACCACTGTATAAACTCTCTTGTTTTACTTCTCAAGACACGAACATTAGTTCACAAACAGACACTCACACTCACACTCTCTTTTCTTTCTCTGCTACTTGGGTTAACTCTTGGTCTAGCTGGCTGAAAGCCAATGCTAGTTATTGGAACTACACTTGCTTTATATTATGCACTCTTTCTTCAATTGGTATGTCTCTAGTTAAATCTTGAAACCCCAAACCCTATGTGTTTCAGTACTGCACTACTCTGTTGACCATGAATCCAATATGTTTTCCTGTTTACTTCCCTACTTAGCATGTTTAAAATCATGTCTTGTTCAATGTATAACTAGCATGTCTAACCCTGTTTGTTCAAGCTGTAATTAGCATGTATAGACATAGTTGTCCACTTGATTTTTTGTCCAGCATGTCTACTTACAATTGCCTATTCCTTTTCACTAAAGATATCATGTTAAGTCACTTAGTCTCTTAGGGTATTCGATTAACCTTAATTGTGTGTCTAATTCTGTCCAGTACCACATTGCTTTTAACATGGCTTTACTGCATCCTTTCTCTATGTCTCCAGTTACCTACTATCATGACTAACCTGTTAATTCTATAAAAACTAATAAGTGTTCTATGCATTTGTTGTCTATATGCCTCCATGTACCCTGTTCATGTGTTCCTTAATGTGTATTCTATGTGTCCCCAACCCCTATATCCCTGTGTGGAATCTGTTTGCCAAGTGTTTCTAAATCTGGTTGTTCTATGACCAATTGGTTTGTGTTCTGATTTCAAATGTGTTTTAGTGCTTTTCCCAAACTGTTTTACTACTGAACTAGTTCCTACTTTCAGAAAACCTTTTCACTCCTAGAGTTATCTCTCCACTGTTTTCTCACTAAAAATCTTTCAAAACTATGTCAAGCACTCTCACGTCAATCTTAGGTCAATAGGTTCTGCCCCTCTAGTGTGTGTACTGCCTTGGGATCCTTGAGATTCCTCCCAACTCTAGCACACTAGGGCTGGCCCTTCCACACTGCACTTACTCAGTTCTTGTTATGAAAGTTTGGGTGTGAGCACTTCCCAGGATCCTTGAGGTCCTTAGGGAACTCTGACACACCGGGACCTGAAATTGGCTATGAAACCCTTGGCATTTGAGACTATGGAAGGCCTGGTATTCTCAGGTCATATTTGGGCCTGCTTTAGGCTCCCTATAGTTTGAATTCTTCTCTTTTTATTTATTTATGTAATTCATTCAGACATTGGTCTGCAAGAATTAATTTGTAAGCAGATATTGGGGTGATTAGTGAAAAGAGATGGTAGCGTATGGTACTGTGGGTAAAAAAACTGGGTAGAAACCATATTCCTAGGCTTTATATTCTACAAATCTGCATTAGAAGCCATGTCTTATGATTGATGTGTTCATTTGCATCCAAATCATGCTAAACATGCATTAGATATCATGTTCTTAGGTCTTCACGTTTTATTGTTTCAGCATATTACTAATACATGCTTCAAGTTTGCATAAGTGCTTTCACTTAGAAATCCTGCTGTGAAGCTAATGACACTGTCTTAATGAAGCTATCATTCCTGTATGCATTTAGATACCATGTTCTAGGAATTCTTCTTTCATTCGTTTGATTACGCCTAGTTCCATTGAAATAAGTCGCTGATCTAAAAAAGTATAAAATCGTCCCTCATATAGATGTTATACTTCTGAATAAAACTGGTACAAACTCCCTTTTTAAAGTCTGTGTCACTTAGAACAGCATGTTTGTAGGTTAAACAATTTCAAAACTGTTAGACACCTCTTGTAATGTCGATTGCATATAACCTCACGCCTAGGCCAGCCTTCGGTAATTAATCTTTATAAAACTGGAAAACTATTTTTTAGTGTGTTTACTGATCACAGGTTTAAAATCAGTAGGAAAACTGATTAGGACCCTGTCATTGCATTATGACACAGTGTTGCGTATTTCTGTGCTTTAATGTTAACTTAGATACCCTGTCTTAGGATCCTTTCTCTAATAAAAGGCTGCCTTTGTCTGTGTTTGAGACGTGCTGTTTATTTTCATTATGTGTGGAGGTGAATCTGAGCCTCTTAACTATTTTTGTGACTTATGTGCTAGTCCTACTTGTTCTTTCTTGTTGCCTAGTTTATTCCCTTTTTAAAAAACCATAGGGGTTTGTCTAGAACTGCCAGTATACTAAAGGTCCTAAACTCCTCTGGGACCCCAAAGAAGGGACGGGTAACAGCACGCATAGAGCTCATTAAATAAAACTCGTTTAATAACCTCTAAGGGGTGGGACAATGGGTAGAAAAGGATATGATGACATGTGCGCTTATGCAACGTGTAGCCCCTCATTGAGGAGTGATTACCGGGCATTGCATAGATATGATCCAATAGGATAAATAACTTAGGACCTCCCTTATCCTTTACATATGTGTGCTTGGACTGCTAATCTGTTAAGACCTTTATGTGTTTACATATGTGTGCTTAGACTTTTTATTTTCTACTTGAATGAATTCACAAAGTATGTTTGGACGGGACCCACAATTGTGGACTTTGAGGGGTGCCTAACACCTTCCCCTTGAAGTAATTTCAAGACCTTACCCAATCTCTGGTTATGCAATTAGTGTTATGAATGACCCTTAATAGGTGCCCTAACGCACCTTAATTCGTTAGGTGGAGACCTTTCGAACTCATTATACCCCCTTTCCTAAAAAGAAACGAGTTGTCCCAATAATGTTGAAAACCATGACCAATCCGAAAGAAGAGGAAAAAAGGGGGGCGCGACAGCTTGTAGAGTTTATTTCGGCATGACCCTTATCTATTACTGACCTCAAAAGTTGTACGACAATCCCGAGCTATGTTCGTCATCTTCGACCGATGACCCTAAGTTTGCAAGGGCATCGGCTTCGATGTTTTGTTCCCGAGGTACATGATGTAGGGTCCATTCTGAAATCGATGTAGAGCCACCTGTAGTTTGTCCAAGTACCTCTGCATTCGGTCTTCTCGAATCTCAAAAGTTCTGTTTACTTGGTTACTACAAGTAGGGAGTCACATTTGGCCTCGGTGACCTCTGCTCCCAAACTCTTAGCCAGCTCGAGACATGCAATCATGACCTCATACTAGGCCTCATTGTTAGTTAATTTCGAAGTTCTGATAGATTGTCTAATTGTATTACATGTGGGAGGTTTCAAAATGATGCCTAGCCTGGACCCCTTCACGCTTGAAGAGCCGTCTGTAAAGAGGGTCCACACCACCAAAGATGTACCCGATTTTAGTAATAATTCCTTTTTGACCTCGGGTACGAGGACTGGCGTGAAGTCGACCATGAAATATGCTAAGATCTGAGACTTGATGGTTGTTCGGGGTTGATACTCAATATTGTACCCGCTGATCTCGACGGCCCATGGGCCAATCGACCCGAAAGCTCGGGTTTGTGCAAAATATTGTGAAGGGGATAAGTAGTCACAACACAAATCGGGTGACACTGAAAATACGATTTTGATTTCCTAGAGGAGGTTATTAAAGCAAGCGCTAATTTTTTAAGTGTGGGTATCGGGTCTCAGCCTCACCTTAGGTCTGAATATCATAATAAATAGGGAATTGCGTACCTTGCTCTTCTCAAACTAGTACCCCACTTACCACTATCTCTGAGACCGCTAAGTATAAGTAGAGTTGCTCGTCCTCTTTCGGGGTGAAGAAATGGCGGGCTCACAGGTATCGTTTTAGTTCTTCTAAGGCTTTTTGACATTCTGGGGTCCGCGCAAAATTTCTCTTCTTCTTAAGCAGTGAGAAGAACCAGTGACTTCTATTTGAGGACCTCAAAATGAATCGTCCTAGGGTGGCTATGCGCCCTGTTAACCTTTGTACGGCCTTGACATCACCCACGACTGTGATATCTTTGATGGCCTTGATTTTATCAGGGTTGATCTCGATCCCCCGATTTGATACCATGAAGCCAAGGAACTTGCCTGAGTCGACCCCGAATGTGCACTTTTTCGGGTGAGCTTCATGTTGTACTTTCTTAGTATGTCGAAGGTCTCCTGCAAATTTTTTAAATGGTCCTCTACTCGCAGGGACTTAACTAACATGTCATCAATATAAACTTTCATTGATTTACCTATTTGTTCTTCGAACATTCGATTTACTAGGCATTGGTAAGTAGCACCAGTATTTTTTAGTCCGAACGACATTACATTATAACAATAGGTTCCGTATTTAGTGATAAACAAAGTCTTTTGCTGATCCTCCTAGTTCATTTTTATTTGATTGTACCCGGATTGGGCATCTAGAAAACTGAGAGTCTTGTGGCCGGCCGTGGCATCGATTATGTGATCGATATTCGGCAAAGGAAGAGAATCCTTAGGGCATGGTTTGTTTAAATCCTTATAGTCTATGCACATTCTAAGTTTATTTTCCCTTCTTAGGGACTACAAATACGTTCTCTAACCATTCGGGATATTTTAGCTCCCTAATGGATCCTATTTGAGAAGTTCTATTACATCGTCCTTGATGAATGCATGCTTAACCTCGGACTGGGGCCTTCTCTTTTGTTTTACTAGGTGTAACTTCGGGTCTCAATGTGTAGTGATCTCTGGTGTGATCCATGTCATATCGAGATGGGACCAAGGAAAACAATCCATGTTATTTAAAAGGAATTGAATAAGTTTTTTCCGGAGCTCGGGAGTCAAACCCATTCCTAGGTATACCTTTCGTTCGGGCAGGTTCTCGATCAGTATGACTAGTTCTAGCTCTTCGACTGTCGATTTGGTGGCGTCGGAATCATCAGGAATTATGAAGGATCGAGGGATTTTGTAGTCATCGTCCTTGTCCGTTCCCTGCTTCTCCGACTAAGTCGAGGCTGGTGTCTTTGGTTGCTATTTAGCTTCCTGCTTTCCTTTGGACTCTGATCATTTTATTGATGAGAGTGTTGATACCGGTATTACTTTATCGACCGCAAACATCTCTTTGGAGGCATGTTGTTACCTATACACTATTTTTACTCCCTCTGATGTAGGGAACTTTATAACTTGGTGAAGGGTTGAAGGGACCGCCCTCATGTTATGAATCCAGGGTCTTCCGAGCAGGGCGTTGTATCTCATATCGCCCTCGATCACATGGAACTTTTTCTCTTGAACGGCCCCTGCCACGTTTACTGGCAAGATGATTTCGCCCTTAGTAGTTTCACTCGCCATGTTAAAACCATTGAGAACCCGAGTTGCGGGCACAATATGATCCTGCAGACCGAGCTTCTCCATGACCCTCGATCGAATAATAATCACCGAGATTCCTAGATCAATCAAAACACGTTTGACCTGAATTTTATTCATAAAAAAAGAGATTACCAATGCATCGTTGTGAGGTTGTAAGATCCCCTCTGCTTCCTCGTTATTGAAATACAAGGTCACTTATGGTACGTAGTCTCGAGTTTGATTTTCCCTGGTGATCGACACCTTAGTACGCTTGAACACCGGTCACTGAGGAATGTCAACCCCACTAACGATCATGTGAATTACGTGTTATGGTTCATCCTGTTCGTTCTTCCAATTTGCGTCCATGTATCTAAAGTGCTTTTTAGCTCGGTCACTCAAGAATTCTCGAAGGTGGCCCTCGTTAAATAGACGGGCTTCCTTCTCCCTTAGTTGCATGCAGTCCTCGGTTCTATGACCATGAGTACCATCGTACTTGCATATTTGATTAGGGTTCCTTTGTGCCGGATCAGTCTGTAGGGGTCTAGGCCATCTAGTATCCTTGATCCGCCCAATGGATGATACAATACCTGATGTGCCGATGCTGAAGTTGTATTTTGATAGTCATGGTGCTTCTGTGGGCTCGACATGTTTTTCGAAACCATTTTTACTCATGTTCCCTTGGGAGATCTATCCTCGATCATTTATTTGATAATTTCAAATGGGGTTACGTCGTTGTTTCTATGATCTACATCGTATGGTTGATACCGATCTCTGTTCGATCGAGGTTATCTGTCGATCTCCCTTTGAATTCTACCAACAGGCCTGTTTGGATAAACGGAGCCGGAAGGGGTCCCCAATTGATCATCCTTGACCCTGTTTTTTGACTAGTACTGATTATGCACATCATCCCAGGTCACGGCTGGGTACTCAATTAAATTCTGCTTTAGCTGTCGTGATGATATCGAACTTCGTATGTTCAAACCTTGAGTAAAGGCTTGGACAGCCCAATCATTTGCGACCGGGGGTAGGTCCATGCGTTCCATCTGGAACCGAGATACAAATTCCCTTAACATTTCGTTGTCCTTTTGTTTCATTTTGAAGAGGTCTGACTTTCTAGTCGCGGCCTTTATTGCTCCGTCGTGCACTTTGACGAAGGAATCTGCAAGCATGGTGAAGGAATTGATGAAATTGGGCGGCAAATTGTGATACCATATCATCGCCCCCTTTGATAAAGTTTCTCCGAACTTCTTCAACAGAAAGAGCTCAATCTCGTCCTCTTCTAAGTCATTCCCCTTTATTGCGCATGTATAAGAAGTGGCATGCTCATTAGGGTCGCTGGTCCCGTTGTACTTGGGAATTTTTGGCATTTCTTCAGGATGGGCTTTGGAGCCGCACTTTGGGGGAAAGTCTTCTGCACGAACTTCTTAGAATCCAAACCCTTTAGAATTGGTGGTGTCCCCGGTATTTGGTCATCCCGGGAGTTGTATGTTTCTACCTTTTTGTCATTTGCCTCGATCTTCTTTTCCGCTGATTCGATTCTCTTAGTGAGCTCCTCGAGCATTTTTATAATGGCGGGGTCAGTCCCCAATTCATTGGCGTTCGATCTCTCTGGTACAAGTTCGACCCTGTGAACAGCTTCTAGTGAGGGGTCGGGTTCGACCCCACTCGGTGCTGATTTTGTAGTTGCGTTATAGCACCTTGTTGAACCTGTAACATTTCAAATATCAGTTGGAGGCTGACCCCACCGTCTTCTCCGCCCTTCATACCTTGACCACCTGATCAAACTTCCTTGCGTACGCTACCTTCAGGACCAACGCCCAGATTTGCATTTAGGGCAACATGTGAACTGACACCGACGAGATTTGCAATTGGTACTCTCTCGAGGCCATCTTGAGGCACTTCGATCCCTGGGCGGCTATATTGTCGTTTCCCCCATGAAAACCAAGGCCATTGTCGGCGGGTGCTTCTTGTGAGTTCGACATGTTGATCTTGAAATCAAAAACACTTATGAGAACAAGCATAAAGTAGTGTGTGTGTGTGTGTGTGTGTGTTATGAGAATTAATACCAGGTTATCACCATTATCCTTATCCCCATGGTGGGCGCCAAACTGTTTACCCTTAAAATCGACTAACAATTAAATTTATAATGTGGTCTTAAGGACACGTGATTTTACCTAATATCAATTGATAAATTCCATGATTAATAATAGAAATTGGTAATAAAGTAAAGCAAACCAGTGTTGAAATGGAATTCAGCCCTCGAGCTAGGATGCTTTCGAACTGACTGGTACTAGACTAATGAAATATAAAGCAAACTGATGAACAAGAGGATATGAACGAAAAAAAGAGTGTTATATTGCTTTGATATGCCAGAATAATGTGTCCTACAAATGATTAGAACCCTCTTTATATAGTAGAGAAATTCTACTTATGGTACAATTCTAATTACATAAAGAAATCCCATGATGAGCTAAATAACCGTTCTTGATCTGATCCGTTCTGAGATTTCCGCCATGATCTTCGACCAGTCACGGATATTTCGCCTTTCTGTTATTATGCTATCTTCGGTCTTGCTCGATGTCTACCCTGTTTGGTCTCGATCATTGCCGGTCTCTACCTCGTCAAGTACCTCGAACCCGAACTCGGTACTTTGTCCTCATGCCTCGGTCTGATCTACTACGGGGCCGATCTTCGATCCACCATCTGGACTCGGTTAATTAGTAAAATTGGGTGGGCCCGATTTTAACTGTATACAGTGTTAAGATCAAAATTAAAATTAAAATTAATTATTTTCTTTTATTTTTACAATGTATGATTTTAGTTCTTGTGTGGCTTCTCATTTAAATAGGAACTTTTTAAACTAAAGTCCGGTTTGATTGAAAAATATATTTTAATTGCTCATATTTTCTAAAAGCATTTTAAGAGAAATGTTACAAAAATTCTTTGCATATTTATATTTCTATTCTGTTATGATTTCTTATTTTGTTGCATTTAATTTTACTCCCGTAAAATAAATATTGATAATTTTCTACCAATTGTAGCCTCTGATTTTTTTTTTTTTTTGTGTGTTATTTCATGTATAAAATGACAAATGATTTACATTACTTGGATTTGTGAGCTAATTTGTACTCCTAAAGTTACATCTTTGAAATTTTTTAGTTCTATGCTAAAACTATTCTAATAAATCAAAAAGCAAACCGCCTACAAAAACGTTAGAAGAAAAGGAAAGCAAAACATTTTAGTTACTTGTTTGAGTTTAGCTTTGCTTTAATTGAATGAATTACAACAATTCATTTTCAAACTACCACCACTACTACTATTACTACTACTACTACTACTACTACTACTAACAATAATAATAGTAATAGTAATAGTAATAATAGTAATAATAATAATAATAATAATAATAATAGTAATAATAATAATAATAA